>JASANK010643536.1:0-10378 GCA_031753695.1 Desmognathus marmoratus | reverse complement strand
CCCTAGTCAACCTGTCACTCCAACATTCATCTAGGAGGCTGTGCTCTACAGCGGTTAGGAGGAGACAGTTAATGGGACACTGCATGTTATGGCAGAAATGATAAAAACATGTCAGCAAATAAAATAAAAAATGGTAGTGAAACAACTGCCCCACATCTACTTGCCCTTCCAATTGTCCTTTAGAGGGCTCTGTGGTCATAATGAGGGGGAAAGTGTTCAAAAAGATAGCTACATAGGTGAGATATGAGGGCAAAGATGATGAGAATACATAGTTAGATATTTGAGTGGTTGTAAAGGAGAGACAAAGGAGGAAGTCCAACCCAAGAGGCATTAATCATTCCAGCAAGGTCTCATTAAAGGTATCAAATGAAAGTGGTGTACAAAAGAGATTTACGTATAGTATACGGGATATGGTCGAGGGGTACGTAAGTTTGTAGTATGGAGTCCAGCTTGGGGCTTTAATCAAACCAATCAACATCTTATCGCTGGTCACTCTTCCATAACCATTCTATCAGCGTTGGACTGGGACCAAAAACTGAATGAACCGGGCACTGGCAAAAAGTGGCCCACATATGAGAAAAAAATGGCTCAAAATAAGAATAAAATAAAAAAAAAATAGGCCCAAAATATGAAAGAGTGTGAAAAAAAAAGTGGGCCAATTAGGCTATAAAGAAATATTCCCCTTCAGGAGGCAAATAGAAATTAAGACTGGCCCAATTTGGCCTAATTGTCAGCCAGAAATTCCAGGATGGATTGCCTTCTCCTACGAGAGAGGAAAACCATCCATTATTGTCTAACAGTCTAGACAGCCAGCCGAGTAGAGAAATTTACCATACGATATATAATGTATAGTAAATAATGATATGCTAGCAAAACTCTAGAAACACATTGTGCCATAGGATTTTAATCACAGTAGCGCAAACCACAGGTATGCTTGGTGTTTATAAAGAGGTTCAATCTGTAATTTACTTTTAGCTCATAATATCCTTCCCAGCAGGAAAGTGCCCATGAAGGAAGCCGCAAGAAGCCCATGTCCCAAAATGACTTCTTAATCTCAGTCATCTTATTTGGCGGTAATAAAACAACAGCATGACACATATACAATTTAAAATATCCTCTGAACATCAACTCAGAAGATATCTGGCAATTTGTTCATCTGCGCAGGAGGGGCTGGGGAAGATGCATGGGAGATACAGGCAGGCTGGGAGAGTGTGGTGCACAAAATCGCCGGGCGGAGAGCATGGGGCTCCGCCGCCCGGGCTATTTCCAGCCGGATGCCGCCTAGGGAGCCGGCCCTCCCTTATACAGAGGTTGGGAGAGCACCTAACGTGCTCTCCCTCCTCTGAGGGTTTGACTGTCCCGGTTGCGCAAAGCGCCGGGCCGCTAAATAAAGAACGGGGGGTGGGGGGGGCAGCAGAGGACGAAGGGGGAAAGCACCGGCGTGCTTCTCCCTTCTGAGGGTTATTTTTTTTATTTTATTTTATTTTTTTTTATTTGGCACTTGAGTGATTTATTTAGAATTATTACATTGAAATCGGTTAGATCTATCGGTTAGCTCCAAATCACCTTTTTTTTTTTTGTGTTAATCTTTTTATTAAATTTTCAAAAATAGTTACATTACCAGTTCATTATTTAACAAAAAGAAAAGAAAACCAACCAACACATACTTATTTACATTAACATAAAAACATCATAAACAAACCTACAGACATCAGTAATAGATCGATTCATACATTTTCCTGAAAAAAAAAGAGGAATTACGGAAATACAAAAACAATTCATCTATATTTCATCATCATCAATTGATCTGCTCATCTGACGGTTCATGGCTACCCACCTTTACTTATCTCTCACACAGTCGACCCCATACCATTCATCATTAACCTTCCTCAATCATCTCCCCCTCCACATTAGCATTTCTCTGGTACATATAGTTTCGAAAATCCGCCCATATGTCTTTTGGGGTCTGTGTTCTTGGCATAACCACCCGTAGTTCTTCCTCTTGTTCCGCACAATATATCAAGTATGCCCTCCATTCAGAGAGCACCGGTGCCTTGTCATTCACCCATTTTCGCGCAATCAGCAGCTTCGCCACTGTTATTGCAAGTTTAGTCCATCTCATCCGTTCCCTGGGCATGCGTGGAATGTCACATAGGTATACACAATTTTTCTCGTTCGATATCTTTGTATTACATATCAAAGTTATCTCCTGAAATACCGCCTCCCAGAACTCTTTCAGTTTAGGACACTCCCATGTCATGTGCATAAAATTTGCTTGACACTCACCACATTTCGCACAACATATATCCGTGCGCTTGTATATCTTGTTTAGTTTTTCAGGGGTGTAATATGACATGTTTAGGTATCTGTAGTGTACCAGTCGTAGTCTCATCTGAAACGCTACACTCTGCGCCGCTGTACACACCTCATACCATGCTAAATCACTTATCTGCTCTCTTAATACTTCCTCCCATTTCCCTTTTAGCGCATCTTCTCCCCCATTATTCTCAGTCCTAAGGATCTTGTACACTCTGGAGATTTGGTGCCGCGTCCCTACAGTTGTCAGCGCATGGGTGATCAGCTTGTTCTCTTTAGGTTCATTCACTCCAGTTCCCCAGCGTTTTTTAATACACCCAAAGAGGGTTTTTCCAAGGATATACACTCTCAGGCCACCTCCCGCCTCATCCACCAGGTCCTTTTCGTCTTTCAATTTTCCATCCTCATATACGTCTTGCAACAGCACCACACCACATTCTACCCATTTAGCAAACATTCTCTCCTGTAGTCGTGGAGACTCTGCTGAAGTATCCCACAGGGTCATATATTCACTGTAGCAACTACCCCCTGAAATTCTACGATTAGCTTCTCGCCATATGCGCAGTCCTACTTTCGCCGGCCCTTCCCTGCCTTTGCATTTCACTTTGTCATCCAACAATATCCTGCTCGCCCCTATAGGTCCAAACCACTCCATCTCCATTCGCACTTGTGGTTCATGCAGTCCGTCCCCAAACCATTTTAAGACATGCTGTAGCTGAGCCGCCCTGTAGTATCCCTGCATATCTGGTAACTCGAACCCTCCTTCTTCATAGGCTTTCGTCAGTCTGCTGTTAGCAATACGTGGTAGCTTATTATTCCATATAAATTGAGTTATTTTCGATCTCACTCTTGTGAAGAATTTGGAACTGACATAGATTGGGACATTATGAAATATGTACAACAGTTTCGGGAGAACGCTCATTTTTATTGCTGCAACACGAGCTGCCAGGTTAAGCGGGAGCTTCCCCCATTTCTGTAATTTCCCCTCAATATTAGTTAAGGTTTCTTCATAGTTTAGTTTAAACAGCTCGTTATCAGTAATAGCAATTTTAACCCCTAGGTATCTGAACCATTCCCGTTTTGTCGTGAGTCTGTCATCTGGTGCGACACAGGGGGCCCTCTTTCCGAATGGAAAATATATGGATTTCCTCCAATTAATCTTAAATCCTGAGTATTCACCGTGTGCTTCAAGCAAGGCTGTTACAGTACCCAGGTCTTTCTCTGGGTCTTTCAGCACCAGCAGTAAATCATCCGCGTAAGCAATAGCCAAATTATGCACTGTGCCTACTTTTATTCCCGCTTCTCCTAGTTCCCCATTCAGTTTCCACAATAATGGTTCCATACCGATAGCAAACAAAAGGGCCGACAATGGGCATCCTTGTCTTGTACCTCTAGCTATTCCTATCAAGTTTGAGCTAGAGTCGTTCACATTCAACCTCGCACAGGGGTCAGTATAGAGGACCTTCACCCATCGAATAAATGTGTCCCCAATTCCCATCGTTTTCATGACCATAAAGAGATAGTCCCAGTTTAGTGTGTCGAACGCTTTGTAGGCGTCAAATGCTATAATAGCTGCCTTAGGTTCATTATGCGCCCCCGCCATGATGTTAAAGGCCCTCCTAATAGCTGATGAGGTATCCCTCCCTGGGACAAACCCATTCTGTTCCGCGCTATAATCCCAGGCAGAAGTGGTAGTATCCTATTTGCTAGAACCTTTGCCAGAATTTTTATATCTGTGTTTATTAGTGACAGGGGCCTGTAGTCAGAGCTTACCCTTCTATCCCCCCCGGTTTTGGCAGCAATTTAATCTTGGCTTCATTCAACCTCCCAGTAAATCTTCCTATTTCATATGCCTCCTTATAGACGTCCATTAGTAGAGGACCAAGTGTCTGACTATATTCTTTGTAGAATTCATTGCCAATGCCATCATGGCCTGGGGCTTTACCCATACGTAATTCCTTAATCGCTATCCTAATTTCGTCTAGGTTCAGTGGCTCATCTAGCCTCCCCTGTAATTCAGGCTCTAGCATTTTCAGACTTATTCCACTCAAATAAGTCTGCATTTTCTCCCTATCCGCTATTCCTGTCTCAGTGTATATCTCTTGTAAGTGAGAGCTCAGTACAGCCATAATCGTGTTAGGGTCCGTAATCACATTTCCTTCCCCATCTATTATCTCCGCTATTACTGTTTGCGCTCTATTTTCGTCGAGGATTCTTGCTAATAGTGTGTTTGATTTGTCCGCCTGCCAGTAGAACCTAGCCGCATTTGGTCTGGCATTAAATTTCCGCTCCTGTCCCACTATTGTCTTATACTTTTCTTTTGCCTCTCTCATTTCCACCCACACACTCTCATCCTTTCCTGCAGCGTACCTCACATCCAGCTCACAAATCTTCTTTTCTAGCCCCTCTTTCTCTCTTATAAACGCCTTCCTTACCCCACATTCCTCACTCACAATCAAGCCTCTTAGTGTGCATTTAAATGCTTCCCACCATATTTGCTTAGCAGTATCATTTTCCTTGTTTTCAGCAAAAAAATCAGTGATATTTTGCGCAATTTTCTGTGTCAGCGCTGCATCTTTTAGAATATCTGGCCGCAAGGACCAGTTTCGAAGTCTGTTATAGTTGTATGACCATTGCACATTCATCCATACCGGGGAATGATCTGACAGAATTCTGGGTTCAGTGCGAATTTCGGTTAGATTTCTGTATATTTTATCAGTTATCAGAAATCTATCGATTCTGGTCCACACCTTATGTACCGCAGAGTAGAAGGTATACCCAGGGTCCTGTGGATACTTCACCCTCCATATATCCACCATATTAAATATGTCCATATATTGTAGCACCTTATTCGCACTGTGGCTAAGCGGTTTATTTACCGCCGGCAATCTATCCAGTACTTGGTGTGTGACTAGGTTGAAATCCCCTCCTATAAACCACAACAGTGAGTCCCATCTCCCTAATAACAGAAATAATTTATCAAAAAACTCTGGTGAGTCATGATTTGGCCCATATATGTTTGCCACCACTATAGGCCTGCCCATTAACGTTCCCATTATGACTAGGAACCTCCCATTTGGATCTCTGTGTGTCTCCAGCATCTTAAATGGCAGTGTCTTCTTTACAAGTATACTCACACCCCGACTGCCTTTATGGAAATTCGAATTATATTCATAATAACTTCCTCGTCTCCCCGCCTCTTGTGTTCGCCCAGGAAGGTGGGTTTCTTGTAACATAATAATATCAGCTTTTTTTTGTCCACAGTATGCTAACACATTTCCTCTCTTTTTAAAATCATTCATTCCACATACATTCCAAGACAAGAATCTTACTCCAGAGCCCCCCATTTCATCGTTTGTTTATACCTTGTTTTGTACTCCTGGGGTACTCTAATGAACCTTCTCCACGGCTCGTCCATACACCATAGATATATCATGCCTACCATACACTGTGCCTGTAGACTTATAACCTGTAACTTCCAACTGTTTAACACAACAAATAACATAAAAACAACCTGTTTCATCCTTCGCCTCCCTTCTTTTTTCACACTTGAGATCACTGTCTCTGCGGCCCAGAGCTCCCGCCCCGCCCCTTGGTTATCCACACAGTCCTTAAGATAGCACTTGTTTGTCCCCATAGCAACGACTGTAGCAGCTTCGGACACAGAGGGCGTTTCTTTTTTTTCCTTCCTCGCGCTACACGCACTCCAATTGGCTCGTTTCCCCCAATCAGGAGAGGATCCGTGAACTGTCAACTGGGTGATTTTCCCACCACCCCCGGGTCTACTTTCCGTTACTGCAATCGAGGTACAAAGTCCCTCCGCTGTATGCCTCCAACCTTTCCAACGATTCGTACAGTTCAGTTCAGAGCCCGCCATCTTGCCTGCTCACTATGTCTCACCGCCTTCATCACCATGTGTCAAAAGAGTCCCGATAATGTTCCAAACAAGCGTAACTACTTGCATATTCCTCTGTCCCCCATTCCATAATCTGCCACTTTTTCCGAGCAATTAGCAAGTAACATACTCTTATCTCACATCTCTTGGTTATCTTCCTCGCGCTCTCTCAGCGGGGACGCACGTTGAAGCCCTTCAGCAAAGCGACATGCGGCTCTAGGGTCTGTGTAGAAATGCGTCTTGCCGTTCGCTTCAATTCTGAGTCGCGCAGGGAACATCATGCTGTATTTTACCCCCTTCTCTCTCAACATCTTTTTAGCAGTATCAAACTTCCTCCTTTCTTGTTGAATGTACACGGATAAATCTTGATAGATGTAAATACGTGCATTTTGGTATTTTAATGTTCCTTTCTCCCTAGACGCAGTTAAAACCGCATCTCTGTCCTTGAAATGAAGGAAGCGGATCAACACCGCACGCGGTGGGGCTCCCGGGGGTGGACGCGGTCCAAGGGTCCGGTGCGCCCTTACTACTGAATATAACTTCGTAAATTTCGCATTCGGCAATAATTCTTGCACCATTTTTTCAAAGAAGTCCGTGGGGCTGCCCACCTCACTCCCCTCCGGCAGACCCACTAACCGCACATTATTGCGTCTTCCCCTGTTTTCTAGCCCGTCCACCCCTGTCTCAAGTACCTTGATTTTTGAGACGTGGGTATTCTGTGTTTCCTCCATGCTTGGCAACCTATCTTCCAGCAGTGATACGCGCTCTTCCAGCGTCTTGATTCTCTCGTCCATGGCTGTGCATCTCGCTTGAAACAAGTCCATTTTTATTTCTAGTCTGTCCGTCTTTGCGGTCATATCAGATCTGAACGATTGGATTTCTTTCAATATTGCCGCAATGTCTCCAGCCATTTCTACCTCCTGATTGTTATCTCTCTCTTCCCCCGTCACCGCCGGTGTCCCCTGCACTTCCCGCCTTGGCGCCGACCCTGTTCTTTCAGCGGTGCGGGTTATCGCTGCAAAGTCACTCATTTGTTTCTGCCTCTTTTTCCCGTCTTTTCCTGCCATCCGTGATGTTACAGTGTTCCGCCCCACTTCTTGCTCGATTATTTCCTGTATTTGCCGCTTTTTTGGGGGTTCTCTGCAAATTTTAAGTAGAGCGGGGCGTGGAGCTCTCACAGCTTGCTGCCTCTCACCGCTGCATCCCACGTGATCCCTCCCTTCTGAGGGTTATAATGCCACAGATGCCTGGTGCGTGCCGGGCCACGGTGTGTGCGGGGATGGGGGAAGAGAGAGGGGGAAAGCACCGACGTGCTTCCCCCTTCCCGGGGAGAAAAATGCCCCGGATGGCCGGTGCGTGCCGGGCCACGTGGGTGTGTGTGTGCTGGGGCCCGTGGGGCCTAAGGTCGGGTGCGGGGCGTGCTGGGGGCCCTGCACTGGTGGGGACTTACTGGTTGCCAGGTGGAGGCCAGTACCTCGTTGGGAAGGGCGGAAGGGTGGCGCAACTACAAGAGAAAAGATAAGCACGTGCGAGTGAGGGTGAAAGAAGGAGGGTGCCGTCTGAGGCTCTTGCAGCACTTAAACCATCTTGCCTTGCTGCTTTGCCAAAACTCCATCTGGCACCCTGCTCTTGTGTTGTCCCTCATTGGCTCCTGTCTGGGTGGTGGTCATCTGGCGACCCCCCCCTTGTGTCATCTTTTGTGCCCAAAGCCTCGTACTATCAGGAGGCTGCTCATCTGCACTGTCTGGGTGGTGGTCATCTGGCGACCCCCCCTCGTGTCACTTCTAGTGCCGGAAGCCTCGTAGTACCAGGAGGCTCTTCACCTGCACTGCTCTGCACGGCGGGAAGCTCCGCCCCTTGAATCGGCGGCCACGCCCACCTGGACCTTTAAATAACACTCTCAGCGTCCGAGCGCATAGCGTGGAGCGCGTGCGAGTGAGGGTGAAATAAGGAGGGTGCCGTCTGAGGCCGTCATCGGCCGGTCAAGGCTGGGCTGTGCCTACCCTCTTTCAGCTCCCAAACTGGTCGCGTTGCAAGTACTTTTGACTTTGTTTTTACTTTTCTTGTTTTTAGTGATTGGTGATACGCTTTCTTTTGTCACCTATTTTTTAATTTTGGTCCTTTTACTACTGCTTTGGTCTTTAGTAATTTTATTGATTTTGGGATTGTTATTCATTTAGTAAAAATTTGTTTGTGTGGTTATCCTCTTGTATTTACCTAAATGGTTGTGACTAGGAAAAAAACGGCTTTCATAGAAGCCAAAAATAGTACACCTTTGGCTAATAAGCAATTAACGCTTTTAACTATGCCTAATGCTTTTGTAATCCAGAATGAGCAGACTTCGGTAAATGGGGTCGATCACATGGTTAACGAAGGCATGAATGACCCCTTAATTGCAAATGACAATTCATTAACTTCTTCTCCTAAATTATTTAGGCCTGGTCAGTCATTAGGCAACCATACTCTACCTAGCCAGGCAGATTTATCTGTTAACTTATCTCAGGATCTACTAGATGAAATTATTGTGGCTGATTCGCAAAATGATATCCATGAAGAAATTGTTATGGCGAATGCACAGAGTGCTAGGACCTCCCCCCAAACTCCCGCACAAGTTAATTGGTCAGCGCAGCTTGAAATAATCGATAAAATGGCAGGAGCTATGACCTGTTTGACCAATCTATGGAAAAACAAAAAGAAACAATCGATGCCCTACATGGCAAGCTGGCTGATTTTCAGACACACACACAAAAATTTTGCTATTCTAAGGAATAATGACTCTGAGAGAGTTAAGCAAATAAATACACTTACGAATAGTATAGGAGAAGTGAAAAAGGCTCAAAAAGACGATCATGCACTCATTACTCAAATTCTAAAGGAAACACAGAAGTTATCTGCCACTTTTTCGAAAATTGAAAATAAAATGATGGGATTATTATCTGAGTACAACACAGCCAAACGTGATTCTCATAAATCCATTAATGTGCCCTGTGCTACATCAAGTAGTGGTGAGGCCTTAAACCCTTTAGCTCCAGAGTTTACTTCAAATAACCCATCTGGTGCTAAAAACATGAACACCTTCACATTTAAAGGGAATGAGAAAGTTTTCAAACCAGTTCAGAACCCCTTTAATCAAGGGAAAACAAAACCTACACATTGCAGTAAGTCTTTAGCGTTCAAACCGCTTTTTCCTATTGAGGACAGTTTTACTACAAGATCATTTAATATTCTAAGTCTTCTTGATCTTTGTTATGGTCTTCCCATGTTAAGAAATGTTATGAAGGAAGACATTGAGAAAGTCTTCTTTGTAGAAGCTAATGACACACAGATATTTACAATCTTTACTTTTAAGTCTGAGGCGATTAAAAACTTGCTTTGGGAACAGCAGGCATGTTTTATTTCTAGAGGTGTTGATGTCACTACATGGAGCAGGGATATGCCAAACAACAAGCCTATTTTAAATGCACGTCAGTGTCAGCCTTTTAGAAGAAAAACTCCTGTAAATACCAATAGACGAAGCGAATCCCCTGCAAGGAAACGTGCAAGGTCTCTTTCCGTGGTTACAAAAGTAACTCATGATTCGATGGCTGCCCAGTAAACCAATTTGGTTCCGGAAGGCTACTCTAGAAGTTATTCCCCCTCTGATCAATCACTTCTCGAGGTGTCGTCCTGATAAGTTTGTACCAAAGTGCTGGGGGGTCTCTTGGAATTGTTCTGGGATTGCAAATGTTAAGATGGAGATAGTTTGGTTTTCCCTCAAGAATGCCTCCCTTATATTGCTACAGGAAACATGGGCAACTGATGATATAATATCGTAATAAAAATGTATTGTCATTTAGTTTAAAAATAAACTTTGACAATTTTACATCATAAGTGTAGCAAAACTCACAATATTATACACACCGATTATACAATATCAATTACATTTTGAACAACCAATTATATTAGATTCTACATACACGAATACAAAAATCATGTATATACATGCATAGTTTTCTTAACATTCAATAGACAGTAAATACAAACATATATAGACCGATCATTTTACATACATGTGCCAAATCATTTATATACATACACAATTTTAATAGCATTCAAATTATCATAAAATACAATATATACTAGGTAGCTAAAAATGTACTGCATCCTTCTCAAATACTATTTTAAAAA
>JASANK010642432.1:0-10384 GCA_031753695.1 Desmognathus marmoratus | reverse complement strand
TTACTACGTCCCCTTTTCAAAGCTTATGAAGGGCAACTTGCTTCTGCTGTTTTTAAAAAAAATATATGTTTATTACAAATTTTCCATCAATACAGTCCTTCAACTCATCCTTAGGTCATATTTATATTACGATAAAACAATTACACATATTAAAAAACCAACCAACCAACTATAACATTTCATTACCCACCAAAATCCCCCCCCCCCCCCCTCATTTCTGCAATAGAGTCCATCCGTTTAACTCCCTCCCCGTCATTGTAAGGGTCCCTCATGTTACACATCACCACCACTCAACTCCTGCCACCACCTCCATTTACGCATATGCCCACACCCGGCGCCCTACAGCTGATCATACTTCATTAGGGGGTCGCTACCTCTCTCGTCCCTGAATCATCATCTGAACCCCCTTCTTCAGGATGTAAGCGTGCAAGGAACAGCCGATACTTCTCCCAAATATCTCGAGGCCTCTGCGCAGGATGCGCCATCTGTCTCCCTAATAGCTCCATGTCATTGCAGCGCGCCATGAGACCCTGCCATGTTGACAGTTTGGGCGGCATCACACGCATCCATCGCATTGCTATGGTTTTCTTGGCAAGCACTATAGCCAGGCTCAGAAATTTACCGTCTTCAGGCGACAGTTTGGGAAACTGGGTTAGAAATATCAGCTTAGGATCATTCACAATATTGATGTGTAGTATTTTACTGATTTCCGCACATACCAGACCCCAGAACTCATGCACTCTGTAACAACCCCAAGCTAAATGCATGAAGGTGCACTCCGGCGATTGGCACCCCGGGCATCGTAGCGACATCTCTGGCACAAAATGGCACAATATAGCCGGAGTCATATAGCTCCTAGTAAAAAATCTATAATGTATCATTCTTAGTCTAGCATTGTGAGCCACTTCACGTGTTTGATTACACACCCTCTCCCATTGCTCTTCGGTAAGGTCAACCCCAAATCATCCTCCCACTGTGTTTTAAGGCGCAGGGGCACCACTTCGGCCTGATTTTGCAAAAGGCTATACACCATAGTGACCTGGTGTCTACACCCAACTGTTCGCAACACATGATGCATGAGATCAGATGTCATCGGCTCCACTGGGACCTCCGCCCATCTTCTACGCACAGCAGCGCGCAGCTGAAGGATACGAATGGCGTTCCCCGCCGTGGGTGCGAGCTTATTCTGTGTGTCTGCCACCGATAAAAGTTGATTACCCTGGAACAAATCTCCCAGTACCCCTATACCCCCATTCTCCCAACAGGTCCTATCCGCCCGCGACAAGGAGTGCTGAAATCCCTTCAGGAGAGCGATTGGAATCAAGGGAGAGTAAGGGTGGCCAGACTCAAACCTTGCCAGGGTCTTTTTCCATAACCGAAGAGTATGTGACACGGGGTCCAGCGCTCCCCGTGGGACCGCCTCCGGATTTACCACAAATCCTCCCGCATCAAAGGGGTCAAATCTGTGTGTTTCCATTAACAGACGAGAATCCCTGGCATCCGGAGACGGATCCAGGTATGCAGGGATATACTGCAACTGCGCCGCAATGTAATAGAAGTGCATATTGGGGACCTGAATCCCTCCCGCCCTATAATGCCTAGTTGTGGTAGAGAATGCAATGCACGGACCACGCCCCCCCCAGACCAGCCTAGATGTAAGTGACTTAACCTCCTTAAGGTAGCGTGCTCCCGGGTCAAGTGGCACCGTGGAGTATACATACAGCAATTTAGGGAGAACGACCATTTGCATAATGGCCGTACGCCCAGCCACATTCAGCGGGAGCGCAATCCACTTCTCCACTTTTGCCTGAAGCCCCTGCAGCGGTTCAGTATAGTTTGCCACAATTGTGTCAAGATCTGTGCCCGCGATCTGGGCCCCAAGGTACCGAAGTCGCTGGGACTCCACCTGCAGACCCCTGGTATCATAGTCCGGCCCACGACACGCGCCCAAAGGAAACAAAACCGATTTGGACCAATTTATCCGCAGGCCCGAGAATATAGCAAACCGATTATAAATATCAATAGCCACTGGGAGTGATTCCGCTGGTCGCGCCAGGTACAGCAGCGTATCATCAGCATATAAAGATACTACATTATCCTGACCCCACGCCACAATCCCCATACCGTCAAGCCCGCTACGCAGATTCTGCGCTAGGATCTCCATGGCCAGGGCGAATAGTATGGGCGAGAGCGGGCAGCCCTGCCGGGTGCCCCGCCCAATGCTAAACTTTTCAGACAGCCCTCCATTCAAGCTAATTCGCGCAGATGGACCTATGTATAATAAACGAATCATCGAGAGAAGCCTAGGACCCATCCCAACCCCCTGCAGCACCGCAAATAGGTACTGCCACTCGACCGAGTCAAACGCCTTCTCCATGTCTAGTGCTACAACCGCGGCACTAGAGTTCGGCGGGATGGCTGCCCTGACCATAAATAATCGCCTGATATTCTGAGCCGTGCTCCTATTGGGGATAAAACCTGACTGATCCGGGTGGACCAAAGATGCCACATGTGGAATTATCCTGTTCGCGATAATCTTCGCGAAAATCTTGATATCACCATTCGTTAAAGAAATAGGGCGATAGGAGCCACAGTCCAAAGGATTTTTCCCCGCCTTAAGGAAGCAGACTATGCGGGCTTCATTAATGATCTCCGGGAATTCCCCACGTTTCAGAGCCAAATCAAACATATCCCTCAACATTGGGACCAATAATGAGCTATATTGTTTATAAAATTCGGCACCTAGCCCATCAGGGCCAGGTGCCTTACCCGCCGAAAGCTCCCTAATGGCCCCCACAATTTCCCCTGTAGTGATAGGCGCATCCCACTCCTTTGCCGTCTCCCTCGTGATGCGCGAGCCACCCGCCCCCACTATATAGTCTCGCATCTCATCTGCCGGCACCGCCACCCTGCTAGCGTATAGGGATTCATAGAATACCTGAAAGGTGTGTAACATCTCCTCTGTGTCTGTGGTGCGGACCCCCTGCCCATTGTTTATGGCGTCTATCGGCCGATGGCCTGTTTCATTGCGCAACAGACGTGCCAAGGGCTGACCTGGTCTGTCTCCCCTAAAATATCTCTTAGCCGTGGTGTATTGTGACATGTACTTAATCTCTCTCTGAGCTTCTTCGCTATAGTCTGAGGTTAGCGCCCGGATTCTAGCAAGATCACGTGCCATATGCATACGCGAATGCCGCAATTCGGCCGATCGGAGCTGGCGCTCCAGCTCGGCCATCTTCTGACGCACAGCTTTGAGCTGCCCAAACTCCAAGGCCATGGCTATCCCACGAATATAAACTTTCAAAGCCAACCAACGGGTGAGCGCATCCGTTGTGTCCTCCCTATGTGCCTCTTGAAAGAGCTCAATGTGGCGCGCCAACTCCCCCTCGAACCCCGGGTCAGTGAGGGCTTCCGTTTTTAGACGCCAGGCCGTAGCCCTCGGGAATGTTCTACCCCAGCGGAGCGTGCATGTAACAGGGTTGTGGTCAGATAGCACCCGCGGAAGTATCTGCGCCTCAAGCACCATCCCCATAAGAGGGTTTGTAAGTAGGATCATATCTAAGCGGGTATAGACATCGTGCGGGGAGGAGTAGTGAGTATATTGTCTAACTTGTGCGTGCGCCTGCCGCCAGCTATCACAAAGTCTGTGTTCCTCCATCGCTGCGAGAATAGTGTTTGTGGCCCTAGGCGGGGCCCTCGTCGCTGGTCTAGACCTATCCATATGCAGATCCAAAATGGTGTTCCAGTCCCCCCCGAGAATCCAAGGAACGTCAGGAGCCCCGGCACAGAGTCCAAACAACTTTTGAAAAAAAACGGGGTCATCAATATTGGGCCCGTAGATAGAGCCCAGAAGTACCGCTCGCTGGCGCAAAACCCCCTCCACCAACACATATCTCCCCTGTGGGTCGAGTGTAAGCTTCTGAAAAAGAAATGGAGTTCCCTTTCTGATTGCCACAATTGTGCCCCGCGCCCCCTGCGTGAAAGCAGCATGATACACATAATCCGCCCAGTGAAGGAGACACGGGGTCAGACCCGCTGTGGGCCAATGGGACTCCTGTAGCAGGAGCACATCCGCACGCACCTTAGTGCCATTTTTTTTTTAAACCCTTTATTTATAATTTTATATACATAACAACTTCACAATAGTTTCCGCTATCATTAGAAGCTCATTTTACAATTGATTGCTTTCATCATTATATAATACCTTCTAAAAAAGAGGGAAAGACAAAGAACAAAAACATAACTCCCATCCACCCCACCCTTCACACTTCAAATTCATCCACAGTGACTTACGACTCTGACCATTAAATTAAAAAAGATACAATCAGTTCATACATAAAGGGATATATAAAAATAAAACATCATCTCGTATAGCTACGATTCTCAACTTTTCCAATGCTCCCACCTCAGGGCAAATTATTTCTTTCATGCTTTATCATGACAACTGTCAGAGGAGCTGTATTCCCTTGTCACCAGCCTTCTCGACATGTATTCCCGAAACCCTCCCCAAATGTCTTTTGGTGTTTGTGTTCTATGCATCAATGTCGGTAAGACATCTTCCTGTTCATCACAGTAAGTTAAGAACATCAGCCATTCTCTCTCAGTCGGTGGTTTTTTCAATATCCAGTGCCGTGCCACCATCAGTTTTGCCGCCGCCACTGCGACACATGTCCACCGCTCCATGATGGGGCTTAGCTTTGGGAGTCGGCAGAAAAACACTGCCTGCACATCAAACATTATCTGCCTTCCACACACTTCTGAGAGTATGGCGAAAACCTGCTCCCAAAACGAGTATAACATTGGACATGTCACTGTCATATGCAGAAAGTCTGCATTTTCCAAAAAACATTTCTGACAAGCACTCTGCAGGCCCTCATACATACAATTCAATGCTTTTGGCGTTAGGTATGACCTTGTTAGGAAGCGATAGTGCACAAGGCGGAGTCGCATACTGAAGGATACGCAGCCTGATAATGTGCATGCCCTCTGCCACACTCTCTCTTCAATTTCACAGTCAAGCTCCTTCTCCCACCTTTCTTTCAGTGTGTGTTCAGATTCATTCACTGTGTCTCTCATTATTCTATATATTTGAGAGATCTGGTGTTGCTCACCTATAGTAGTTATACAATGTGAGAGCAGCTTATTTTCTATTGGCTCCTCTGGCAGTCCTGGCCATCTTGCACGCATGCATTGCCTCAGTTGCGCCCATCTAAGCACAGCCAACATGCCACCTCCTGCCTGGTCCACTATGTCCTTATCTGACTGCAATTTACCCTCCTGGAATAGGTCTTGCAGTGTCAGCATTCCGTGCTCTATCCAACAGCCATACATTGATTCATTCAATTTGGGGTTTTGTGTCGACACGTCCCATAGTGACAAATGTGGACTATACCCAGACCGGCCCGCCAATTTACGCATCGTTGATCGCCATAGTCGTAGCCCCAGCGTTGCCGGACCATTATCTCCTTTACTCTTGACAGTGTCATCCGTGAGCAATCTATCCGCCCGGTTACCTGTAAACCATCTCCTTTCCATAACCACCTGTGGGTCCTGACTCTCCACTTCCAACCACCTAGTTACATGCTGTAATTGTGCGGCGATATAGTAGGAATGCATATCAGGCAGTTCGAACCCCCCCCTCTCATATGATTTGGTCAACTGTATATTAGCAATTCTTGGGGCCTTATGCTGCCAGATGAAGGCCGTTATCAACATACGTATCTCCTTGAAGAACGAGAGCTTCAAGTAAATGGGTATGTTCTGAAAGAGGTAGAGCAGTTTCGGGAGTATATTAAGTTTTATTACTGCTATTCGGCCTGCTAGTGTAAGGGGCAATGTTCCCCATTTCTGTAGTTTATTTGCGATCTGTTCCAGCAGAGGCACATAATTCAGATCGTACAGTTCACTGTCAGTTCTTGCAATTTGTACCCCAAGGTATTTAAAGGATGTTGTAGCCACATGTAGGCGACCATCCGGGGCCACATCTCCCATTCCCGCCCTGATCCAAAAAAACCGAGTCTTCCGCCAGTTTATCGTGAACCCAGAAAATCGCCCATGCTCCTCTATGGTTTCTAGGGCCAACTCAGTTTGCGTGTGTGGGTCACCTAGTGTCACCAGCAAATCATCAGCGTATGCTATTGCTGTCGTAACTATCCCCTTCGTTGTTATTCCTCCCTCTGGTATTTTCTTTTTAAGTGCAGAGATTAAGGGAACCATTGCCAACGTAAATAACACAGCCGACAATGGGCACCCCTGCCTTGTTCCACGGCCAATGTGTATCAGATCTGAGATTGTACCATTTATTGACATTCTGGCTGTGGGCTTCGCGTATAGCAATTTTACCCATCTACAGAATGAATTCCCAAAGCCCAGCGCCTCCAGTACCCCAAAGAGATACTGCCAGCTGAGTGTATCAAAAGCCTTGTAGGCATCAAACGATACGAATGCAGCCGCAGTGTCCTCTCCCTCATGTGCCATTATATTAAAAACTCGCCTGATTGCTCCTGCTGTGGATCTATTAGGGATAAACCCATATTGGTCTAGTCCCGCTAACTTGGGGAGAAACGGTAGTATGCGGTTTGTCAAAACCTTTGCCAGTATCTTAACATCTGTATTAAGGAGTGACAAAGGGCGATAGTCATTCAACTGCTCCGCGTCACCATTCGGTTTGAGAATTAGTATTAATTTTGCTTCATTTAGCCTGTCATCTAACACCCCAGCAGTATATGCCTGTGTATAAACTTTCATCAGGGGCTCTCTCAATTGTCCAAGAAAATGCTTGTAAAATTCGCTACCAATACCATCGTGCCCGGGGGCACGACTCGTCTGCAGGTCTTTAATGGCCAATGTCACCTCCTCAGGCGTTAGTGGTGCGTCTAGACTACGAGCCTGTTCTTCCCCAAGCCTCGGCAAATCTAGTGATCCCAGATATTGTCTAACTTCCTCTCTACTTACACTGTCTCCATTCTGGTAGATATCCACAAAGTGTTGATGTATAGTGTCCATTATAAGCTTTGGGTCTGTTATTGGGGCACCAGTGTCAGGGGCAATGGTATTAATAGTGTATTTCCTTTTATCCTGGTTCAGCAGTCTGGCCAATAGGGCACTAGGCTTATCCGACTGCCAGTATCGTCTAGCCCGTCCTGGCTTAGATATCAGTTTTTGCTCCTCATCTGTAAGATCCATATAGACCTTCCTGAGTTTCACAATCTCTCCCCATGCAGACTCATCTTTCATTGCATACAATTTCTCATCCAACGGAATCAGCGCCCTTTCACATTCCTCAATTCTGTTCCTTAAATCCTTTAACAATCCACCCTCCAACGTGGCCACCCTTCCCCTCAGACAACACTTAAAAGCCGCCCATCGTACCGCAGCTGACGTGTCTTCCAGCTTATTATTTTCAAAAAACTCCTGTATATACTCCCTTAGCTTTGTTTCTGTTATGCGGTCCACTAAGAGCCCCGACTTAAATGACCAATATGTAAGTCGTTGCGTGCCTGAGCCCCATTCAATCACTAACCAGACCGGGCTATGGTCCGATATAGCTCTTGGTTCAGTGACTACATCCTCTATCATACTATACAGCGTATCAGTCACCAAGAATCTATCCAGGCGGGAGTATGTCCCATGGACCTGCGAATAAAAGGTAAAACCACTCAGTGCTGGGTATCGCACACGCCACACATCCACCATTCCACATATTGCCATATACTGCAACATCCTATCAGCACTTCTTTTAAGTGGTCGAGGGACATCTGATGATCTATCCAGCTGTGAGTGTAATACCATGTTAAAATCGCCCCCCATGATCCATTGCACCTCACCCCACTTCTGCATCGCTTGAAATACATCATCCACAAACTCAGGCTCGTCATGTATTGGGGCATATATGTTGGCTATACCTATTCTACGCCCCAGTATCACTCCCAACACCAGCACATATCTACCTGCCGTGTCCTGTTGCTTATCTAAAAACCTAAATGGGAGCGCTGGATTTACAAGTGTAAGCACTCCTCTACACCCCTTCGCAAAAGAAGAATAATATCTATTGCTGCCATACATACTAGCTGCTCTCTGGTGTCCCTTATCAGACAAATACGTTTCTTGTAACAATGCTATATCAACCTTCCGTTTCTTACAATAAAGCAGTATTTTCTGTTGTTTCTGGATCGTGTTGATACCGCGTACATTCCATGTAACAATCCTGATATTGTAACTAGCCATATTCTTTCCTGCTATCAATCTCAAGCATGTCATTAAAAACCGCAACCTTAAAAAGTCTAGCCCCGCAGTTCATTCGAACAAATTGTAAATAAAAAATCATTACCAAATCATTCCAAGTCACATTCACATTCATTCTAAACCAAGTCCAATCCCCATTGACAACTATATACAATAAAAAAAGGTCGAAAACGACCAACCAGCGCAACCTGTACAGCATTAAAACAACTCTCATGGAAACCACGATGACGTGCTGCAGGCGCTCCGCGGCCGGCGTACACTGCAGGTGAATTTATCCCAATACCTCACAAGTGTCTGCAAGCGGTATGTCTATGTCCCCTTGTTGCAGGGCTGCTGCACACTGATGCTCACGTCGCCATTTTAGAGAGTGCGGCACTATCCAGCCTCACCCCCCACGCAGTCACCCACGGAACAGGGGGGGGGGTGGCAGCTCACTCCCCTCCTTCCTGAAGAGCCTCACTATCGGTCGCACCCATTTCCTCTCCATGTCGTGGGCTTTTCTCACCCGCAGTCAGTGGGGCATTCCTTTCCACATAGCGGCAGGCTTCCTTGGGGCATGTGAAGACTTGCACCTTTCCATTCAGCTCCAACCGAAGTCTCGCCGGGTACAACATAGCATACTTCAGCCCCCGTTTCCTCATCAACTGTTTCACTGCGTCGAAGTGCTTTCTAGCTTTCTGCACCATAACTGTCAGGTCTTGATAAAAGCTGAGACGCGCATTCTCAAAGCGCACCTCGCCAGCCTCTCGTGCTGCCGTGAGAACGGCATCTCGGTCCTGGTAGTGCAAGAATTTTATCAGCACAGCCCTCGGGGGGGCTCCCGGGACCGGACGGGGGCCCAGTGTTCGATGGGCACGAACCACCGAGTAAAATCTCGTGAGGGTGGCCGCAGGTAGCACTTCTTTTATGAAGCCCTCGAAGAAGGGGGCAGGGTTACCCCTCTCCGTACCCTCCGGGACCCCCAGGACCCGTACATTGCACCTCCAACTACGGCTCTCCGCATCATCTAAGCGATTCAGCTGGGCGCGTAGCTGTTTCTCGTGCGCTCTCACCGTTTCTTCCAACGGTCGAAGGCAGTCTTCGATTGCCGAGATTCGCTGCTCCGCCTCCGTCGACCGTGACTCCATTGCCGTCAGGCGGGTCTGCAGCAGATCCATTTTTATATCCAACCGGTCAGACTTCGCAGCCATCTCCGTTCGGAAAATCTGCAGCTCCTCCAGAATCTTCTTCGCGTCGGCCCCGATCCCCACCGCCGCCTCTGGTGTCTGTTTCTGTGAGCCCGACGGACTCGCGCTCTTTTGCAGCGCCTCCGCCATGTTGGTCTGTCGGACCGGGGGGAAGTCGAGGAGTCTCGTCTGGCGTCGATCCTTCCCCGGCATATCTCAAGTCGGCCACACAGCACCCCGGTGCACTCTACCTCCACAGGTACCTTTTCAGGGGGGGTTCAGGTAATTTCGGGCGATTTTAGCGTAGGTTTTTGGCGCGCGACCGCGGAGCCGAGCAGAGCACGTCTTCCCCCTTACAGCATGTCACGTGGTCTCCCTCGTAGCGAGATCTTAATAGTGCTAACCCTGATTATACTTACTATTCTGCCCGACATAAATGGTATTTTTGGCTAGACTAGACATTTGCTTCAAGACTATTTTTAGAATCAGCCTATATTTTACACCCTAGGTTCTGTCTTTCGAATCACTCTCCAATTGTATTGGAGATGAGTGTGTTAGTGGATTCTACTCCACTGAAAAGGTGGATGGTTAATTGTTCTCTTGTACCAGATCAGACATTTCATTTATTTCATATTTGACCCGTTTAATTGTAGAATATTTAACTAATTTGAGAGTTCCAGCTGCGACCTGTGAATTTGAGACCATCACTCCAGAACAAATTATAAGAGACCAAATCATTAAGAATGTCCAATCCAGAAAAGTATAGGAAGTTACTGAGCATGAAGAATCCTAGTCTTGAAGAAATAATAGACACCAATAAAGATATTGAAATAAGTAGCAAGTGTCAAACAGCCTTCAAATATAATGAAAATGGCATGAACATCATTGATGAAGCTACAAACTACATATCAAATAAAGATGTACGAAATAAATAGGTTCAACAAAAACCGATTGGAACAATGCAACACAATCAA
>JASANK010641328.1:0-10393 GCA_031753695.1 Desmognathus marmoratus | reverse complement strand
GGGGCGTGTTTAGAGGGAGAGCGTATAAAAAGGGTACTCGGCGTTAGAGCTAGTTACCTTGTTTCGGCCTGTGTCGGTTGATATTTCGGGACCTTGTAGACGAGATGGAAAGAAGACGTTATTTTGATAATGCGAGCGTGAGCGGTTTGGGGGACGGTAGTGATTCTGAAGAGGTGTTCGTGTCGTCGCCTGTTCGTGAAAGGAGGGTTGGTTTTGGCGGTGGTCCCGGCGGCAGTCGATGTACATCGCCGGGTGTCAAGGCGGCCCCTGCGAAGCGACGTTTGGAACTTCATTCTCTAACCGTCCCTGCGACCATCCATGGAGTCCCTGTTTTCCAGCTGCCTCCCCTACCCATTCACGCGCCTCCTCGCGGTAGCCCGCGCGGGGTGGATGGTGCCGGTGTTAGTACAGCCGTCGTGGATAATCGGCCTGGCCCTGTACTATTGATCGATGAAGACGCGGTTGGTGTCTTGGATGGAGCGAAGCACGATGACTCCGGTTATGAAACTATGAACGCGGACGTTGGTGAAGTTGGTGCTGAGACTGATGCCGGTGGCTGGGTACCCGGCTCCCAGAGAGACGTATCACTCGGGGGTGAGGTGCGTATTGCTCTGAAGAGTGTGTATAAACATTATCCTTAGAGTGTTTTAATTAGTTATTGATGCGTTCTTTCTTTTTCCTTGCTACGTAGATCGCGGGCGTTGAAGACGGCGAGGAGTCGACCGGTCTAAAAGGATCAGACGGTGTCGGTATCTGCTGCGTGTGCTGTTCTCAGAAAGTGGACACCCAGCGGGATCTCAAGAATAAACTGTGTAAGCGCTGTATAGAGATCGCTGTGGAGGATCCTGAAAGCTGTATCATCTCGACCACCATCAGGATACCCTGCGCTATCTGTTCAAAACGTTTTTCAAAACCTAAAAATGAGCGAAATCAACTGTGCGCTGAGTGTACTTCGATAATACTGTACGGGTATGAACATGAGTTAGGTGTAACTAAGGTCATCGCGGTCTGCATCGTTTGTCGCAGACCTTTTGCAAGGGCGAGCGGCAGGACCGGGGGCGCCGCGTGTCCTCAGTGTGTTTATGTAATGAAGAACCCGAAAGCCGTTAAGACCCCCGATCTGGTCGCTGCGCTGGAACAAGATAGTGACCGCCGGACTGGCAATGACCTGTTACAGGGGTATACGAGCCTTATTGTGACAATCCACCTCAGAAGATGTTTTTACAAGTGGTGCGTGGGTCATAGCGCCGGTGTTGAGGTCCAAGAGGGACACCGGTGCGCGGAAAAATCATACGCTTTTGATGTTCTGCGTAAAGTTTGTTACATGATGTGCCCTAGCGTTGTTGTGAAAATGATTAACTCTCTACAATTGGATGACGGTCTAAAGCTACGGGCTGATGAGGAGGAGGTGGTTGTTAATAATGCGTTGTGGTCTATTTACTTATCAGATGAACCTTATGCAAGAATGAATGAATTGGTGCGTGCGTGTCCTACGCTTGCTAAGAGAAGGATAGAGAGAGCTGTTAATATCTG
The DNA here is from genome assembly GCA_031753695.1 of Desmognathus marmoratus. Taxonomy (NCBI): domain Eukaryota; kingdom Metazoa; phylum Chordata; class Amphibia; order Caudata; family Plethodontidae; genus Desmognathus; species Desmognathus marmoratus. The sequence continues at coordinate 8,860 of JASANK010641328.1, read as the reverse complement.
GGGCGCTAGACTGTGTCCTATCCGTTACTGGGAGCCCCTCACTTCTCTAAAGCGGCGATTGCCCTTCGACGATTCACCCTGAACCGTGCTGTTGTGTGTTTACCTTCTTTACAGGATGTGTGATATGGAACTTGCAGTGATTATCAGATGTATCGTGGAAACCACGACCCTCTATGTAATGTCAATAAAGATTTTTTTCCTTTATGTCGAGTGTTAATAAAAACCCAGTGTCTCGCCATGAAGTTGTTCTTCATTCTTTTAAGTGACTGTGTGCGTGCCTGTCTGGGGAATTACACAAACTGTACCACGTTGGGGGCTCTCTGGTTAGCTACGGGGATGTGGGAGTTCTGCACCGCTAGCTGAGAACCGTCTGTGGAAATATAGACCGTGAAGAGGTCCGAGCGTGGCTGGCTGTCCAGGCCGCCTACGCGCTACCCAGACCGGCTCTGAGGCATTTTAAACGTCGTACGACGACTGTGTCGGACATCGGCAGGCGTTGGCAAGCTGATTTTAGCGCTATGCTGGAATTTCAAGGACTTAGTGCCGGGTTCCGCTATGTTTTCGCAGTCATGGATGTATTATCCAAAATACGGTCGCGCAGACCCTTTAAAAGATAAAAAGGGGTTATCACGGCCGGTGCTTTCAGAAAAATGTTCAATAACGGTAGAGTATCGGCTATGCTGCGGGCGGCGGCTGGTTCAGGAGTTTTTAAAAAGGCCTCTAAAACCTCTTATGCGGGGACGTGGTGTTTAGCTATTTGTTACCCCCTCGGCAGTGAAAGCGTCTATAGTAGAGCGCTTCATACGCTCTTTTAAAACGTGGCTGTGCCGATACTCTGCAGATAAAAACACGCGTCGCCGCGTGGCTGCGTTACAACCCTTCATAAACGTCTACAACACTACTTATCACCGGGTGCTTAAAACGACTCCTGCCGTAGTAGCACCCCGTAACTCTCTAGAGATCTGATGGAGGTTCTATGGGGCGAAATTATCGGCGAGGGTCGGCGGCAAACACCTCCGCGTAGGCGGTTGTGCGGTCATCTCCTAACTAAAAGGTGTATTTACAAAGGGGTATGAACAGAGCTATAGCGCTGAGATTTTCACCGTGTTCGGTGTAGCTCTCAAGGTGGGTGCTTATGTTTAGCGTGTGGTTAATTTTCAGAGGGACCCCATGAAAGGTGCTTTTTATAAGGTGGAGATACAGAAAGTCAGCGCTGACTCTGATAGGCTTTATAAAATAGAGAAGGTTATAACCGCTGATGGGGAGGGACCCTGTAAACAGTGTCTGCCTGAATGCCGGGGCTGTCCCGCAAAATTTAACAGTTGGGTGCGCTCTAGCTCTCTATAGGGTGTCGGATGGGAAGAGCGGTGGGGAGGATGGATGCTCGACGGCCTGTACAGGGTCAACCTTTCGGTGTTGACATAGCCTGTGCATCAGTGCCTGGTCGCTGTGCGGCTATGGCGTACCGGCTAAGTTAGAAGTGTTAGGCCCCGGCGTACCGGTTATGCTATAAGTTTTAGGCTGTAGTAGGTCTGCAAAGTGGAAAGACGGTAGCTGTGCTGTGGTGCTGTTGCCCGTCTTGATGTTGTCCAAAAACAGTTAAAAGGTGCTGTGTTTGCGGCTGTCCCGCATGCTAGTTGCGGTTGCTCTCTGCATGTTTGAGATGCCCGCGTGGATTAAGGGCCTTGGTTATGTTTGGACTGTTGGTGTGGGTGCGGTAATAGGAAAGGCTGTCTGATAGTTTGTAATGAAGGGCCGATATATACGGTGTGTGTGTATGTGCGTGTGTGAGTATTGCGAAGGTGCGCCAAATAAAAAAAAGAAATGTGTGTGAGCAGTTCTGGTAGATAGTCGGGTAAGCATAAAGGCCGCGTCAAGGGGTGTTGGTGATGCGCTTGGAGAAGTATGCGGCGATAGTTCCTGTTTGACATAGCGCAATGTCAGTATGTGAGGTTCGCTGTAACAGCCTGAGCGGGTGTGGGCTCGTTGGCGTCGGTGCCCGAGGCTGTCGCCGCATCTACTTATCAGAAAGGCCCTGGGGGTTTGTGGCCTGTTAGAAGTGTGAAGATGTAGTAGTGCTGGATAGTGGACCCGTGTGATCGTGCGAGGTTTTGCGTATTGTGCGGTGTGAATCGCGGAATAATCTCCCTGGCTATGTTGTAAAAAAAAAAGATGGTGCGGGCTTGACAGTTGTAGGGGCTTGTGCACGCTTGAATGCGATGCTTAGGCCGCGTTTGTGAGAGAAGTGGTGTGCTGGTATTGTCGAGAAAAAGGGTAGCGGAAAAGAGGTAGCGGAAAAGAGGTAAAAACAGACACGAGCGGGGTTAGCCTGTCGTTGTTGATGTACCGTGTGTATCAACGCTGTTCTGCTGTGTGGAAAAGGTTTGCGGAGTTGTGCCATCCTAGACGTGTAAGGACATCGTAAGTCCGGGTGTGGAAAGGTACCGGTTAGGATGTAGCACCTGGTTGACCTCGGCGTTGCCTGTAATCACAGGTCGTAAAAGGATGTGCGGTTGCTACGGTCTGTGTGCTGTGTGCGTTAGCCCTTGGGATGTCTGTGTGGTTGTCGTAGCCGCGGATTGTGGGCGTCGTTGGGGGGCCCGTTACACAGGCAAGCCCTTACGATACGTATGCATACCAACGCGTCAGGTGTGGAAGTCGGTATGTCGCGCCTATAAGACAGTATACTACGCAGGCTTACCACTATGGTAATTAATCAAATCAGTATGCTGCAAACACAACTTGGAGAGTTACACATTGAGACCGATGTGACACACATGCAACCTGTACACAGGGCGTGCAACCCGGTATGTCATGCATGCATGCAAACCCCACCGGTGTTGATCAGTGAACCATTGTGGCCGTGTGAGGTTTTGCGTCTTGTGCGGCGTGAGTCGCTAAGGTTTGGGGCTGCAAAGAAATCCTGGTACGCCGGCCTGTAAGGCAGACTGGCGAGCCGGCTGAAAAGAAAAGAGATAAAAACAGGACCGTGTGGCGTCGGCCTGTCGTTGTCGCTGTATCGTGTGTATCAACGCGTGTCTGCTGTATGGGCATGGCTTTCGGGTTGCGCCACCCTGGACGTGTAGGGCCGTTGTAAGTCCTGGTTGTGGAAAGGCCACGGGCCGGCTGCAGACCTCGGCGGTGCTCGTAATCAATGTTAGTAAAAGGATGTGCGGTCGCGACGGTCTGTGTGCTATGTGCGTTAGCCCTCGCTCTGACTGTGTGGGTGTCGTGTCAACGGATTGCGGGCTTCGCTGGTGCCTGTTACACAGGCAAACCGTTATGTCTATCTAGAATGAGAACATTTTATGCATCCCGGCCTAGAGTATTTGTGGTTGGTACCCCCGCGCGGTCGTGTGGATGATTGTCTGCTGCGGTGTGTGAGGCATTGCCTGTGCGGGGTGAAAAGAAATCGGGGTTAAAGTGTCGGCGAGTTAGGCTGTTACTCCCGGGCAGCTTACGGCCGTAAAGTTGTGTGTTGAGCTCTGTGGTTAGGCTGTGAAGCCTAGGGTCGGCCTTGTAGCTGTATGTGCGTGCCCGGGCACCTCTGTTGAAAGGCTATAACAACGGCGGTGTGGAAAATGGTGCTTTGGTATTGTGTGGCGGAAGGCTGATGCCGAAGAATGGGGTAAAAAGGGGTGGGTTGCTAGAGGGTGTGCGGAGTCGTCCGCCGGTGTCGGGTAATAGGTGAATCAGTGATGGGTTGCTGCGTGGTAGTGGAGTGCGGTTCTGTGTCACGCTGAAGGTGTAAGGGCCTGGTCAGTCTGGAAAATAGATCGGCGTAGGTTATGGCGCTGTGTTGTCAGACCGCGGTGTTACCGTAAAAATGATGGCTAAAAGGCAGTGTGGTTGTGATGGACCGCTGGTATGCCCGGGTGCCCTTACGCCGATCGTGCGGCTGCTGTGTAATAACATCGGCGGTCGTGTTTGGTAGGAAATAATGGTTGGTTCAGAAGGTAGGGTGATAAACTATGGGGGCTGCTATCCGTGTTGGCCTGCTGGATCATCGGTTGTTAAATTCCCCCGTGCCCCCTGTTTTTACATTTTTAAAAATGATCGCTGTGACTTCGACGTTACACCCTGTTAATAAGAAGCACGCTCGTGTTAAATGCGCGCCTTATTGCGCCCCTGGTTAACACACGTGTGCCACCGCCGCCCTGCCAAATCGAATCATATTATATGTTTTACGCGCGAGCTCGCCCGTGGAGCTCAGCGCGCCGCAGTGCAACCGCCACCGGTCAGAACCATGGAGAGGTCATAACACCTTAGGGCCATGTAGCAGTTAATACAATCAGGCTATGTATATCGCTGTGAATATAACACCTCCTTTGTACACACGCCCGCTGTACTGGTAGATACACGGCTCTTTTTTATTTTCAGAGTTTGCCGGTTCCCATAACTGATTGTGTAACGATTCCGCCCTAATAACACGCTTCAAATGTCTACATATATACCGCCTTGCGAATACGCGGCCCTTTTTCATTTTCAGAGTTTTTGGTAAATGTCTGGTCCGGTTCGATTGAGAACCACTTCTATTAGCTTATTTCCACATCATACCACACTTTGGCTGTTGGAGAATGCCTCTACAGCTAGTGGCAAACACGGCTCACCCTACTATGTGTAACCGCGCCTTGATCGTGCCACCGGCGTGCTGCGTGCGGTTGTGGAAGGATCCCGCGGTACCTCACCCTGCACACCGTCCACCCGCGGTCAGGCCGTCGCCGCATAGCGCTTGGTCGGTGGTTCGTGGAAAGCCGGTGAGCCAACCGTTGAGCGTGAATCACACCCTCGTGCTGCTATGCATTAGACTACAGAGATAACGGTCGTCGGTGGTTGGAACCCCTATGGCGGTCTGCGCTCCAGCAAAGTATTGGTCATTTCGGGCGCTCCCCATATGGGGTTGGTAACGACCTTGAAAACCCGGTGATTAGGGTCCTTCTACGCGCAGCTGTAGCCCTTGGGGGGCCACACGGCCCTCACACAACACATCCTGCGCACCGCTGTGCACAAACACTGAAGACGCACTCCGTATACCCTCTCTGTGCCCGGTATAGACGAGTGTATAGAGCATGACATATACCTCCAAAGGGCTCTGGCCGACCGGTGCAGTAAACCCCCACGGAGGCCCTGGGGCGCTATACATGTACCCTTTAACGCGGCATAACATAGCCTTGAGATTAATCGCTCGCCGCGTGTAATTTTCACTCTAGGCACCCGCGCTTTACAACCCCGGGCGCCCCCTAAAATTTAAAATTCGAAACCACTTTTATTGCTCCTTGGTGTCAGTGAAAGTTTTCTAGATGCGCCTGTATCTCATATCCGTTTGACAAAAGGTACAAGTGAAGCTAAATGTACTAGGAGTGTGGCTTTCGGTGCATTGATAGAGAGGTTAAAATTGTTTAGGATTGTCATTAAATGGGGAATCCTTGTTTTGGGCGGTGATGGCTGGCGTTTGCATCCGCAGGCGAAGAGTTTGGCCATTCGGGTTGCGAAAATCTTGGCTGATTTTCTTTTGATAGAGATAACCCTCCAAAATTCCTGGGAATTACCCCGTTAAATTGATGGGTCGTGGCGAGTAGAAAAGAGCATTTGTGGCGGTGCTTGCCTCATTTGTTTAACCGCCCGTGGCACGCAAGATAAACATATTTGTCATTTTTTCAGAAACTGTTTCATTTCTGGCGCATAAAGTGAAAAGTACAACATTGGGTGTAGACAGCTTTTACACATGCATAACAGCGCAGTATGTGAGCCATGCAGCATGGTATGTATGTAAACCAGTATGGTACATACAGAAACCATTAAGCCATACATGCAGGTCAATATGGAATACACAAAAAACGTTAAGGGCATCAGCAAAAGCCAATAGTGTGTAAATACAAAGCAGAACTGTGCATACTCGATTCGGTGTGGCAGATATGCATACCTTTCTAGATGCGCGGATCTCATATCCGTTTGCCAAAAGGTGCAAATGAAGCTAATGTACTAACAGTGTGGCTTTAGGTGGATTGGCAGAGAGGGTAAAACTGTTTGGATTGACATTAAATGTGGAATCCTTGTTTTGGGTGCGATGGCTGGCGTTTGAGTCCTCAGCCGCTGAGTTTGGTCATTCGGGGTGCGCAAAATCTTGGCTGATTTTCTTTTGCCTGAAATGCCCCTCCAAAATTCCTGGGAATTACCCATGATTTAAAATATACAGTGTAGGCTATTTTATCTTCAGAGTGTTATAGCCCCCTGTCTGTGAGGAATGCTGCATCCCTATGAAGTAAGGAATACCCAGCTGAGGGCTCAAACCTAAGGATTAGCACTTATTTTAGACGACGGCATATAAACTTATTTGTTCATCTGTTTGTATGCAGCTGGGGTAGCAGCACTTTGTGTTTTTACATGCCGCTGTGACCCCTGCTAAGCATTCCACCGGAGTAGGCATCTGTTTACAGAAATCTGCGCGCTTTGCTTGTTCAAACAACCGGGCTGTCCCAGCCCTGTGCATGTAACGGCCCGGCGACTGGGATTTTTTTTTTTTTAAAACACAGCAGCTGACTGTTTAACGGTGTTGATGGCTGGCGTGTTTACACAGACCTGTGTGAGTGACCACCGTGATTGCGGTCTCACGCCGCCCTGGGACCCCACAGCTGCCTGTCATGTACCAGCTCCTCGGCTGCGACATGACCTGCTCCACGGCATGGAGTCGCATAGACAAAACACAAGCGTTAATACCCGCCTATTGCAAGCCGTGGGCACATGCTGTTTTCATAGATCTGCAGATGTCTGTGTGTCCGGCGCTTCGCAAACACGCGTCTGCTCGGCCTCTGTGGATGAATGGTCACAGTGCATTTTAAAAGCATAAGTACAGCGCGTCGTGTGCCCACTGTGCTGAAAAACCACACGCTGGTTTTCCTCACTGGTGTGTTCACACCATGGACTATTCAAGGGCTTGTTCAAAAGACCCCACTGTCTGTTCAGGCTGTCGCAGCTACATACTTTTTCACATTCCAGGCCCTGTTCATGGGGCTTGGCTGAGCCGCACACTCTGCGCATACCGCGCATATTACCCACAACCTGCTCCATGATGTCATACTTGCATAGTTTCCACATTCCTGGACTTTGCATCCATCTGCTCGTGGGGCATGCCCGGGCAGCACACTCTGTGCATACCACACATAGTTCCCACGGTCTGCTCCAGGACAGCATACTTTCCACATTCCAGGAACAGGTGCAGGGGGGCGCGCGGGGGTTCCCACGTGACATCATCCCCCTCCAAACCCCCCCAGCCCCGCCTTTCGGAAACCTGTCAAAATAGGCCACGCCCCTTTTCTGAGTTTGATGAGTTGTACAGGGAGACACTACTAGTGCTCATGCGCTTATTGGCACATTGCAAGCAGCTCAAACACTGCACCACATACTCTTATCTTAACCATTTATACGGTACATGTTGGTGGAATACTGGCGCATCCAGGAGACCTACGTGGGTGAAACTCTACATATAACCTAAACTTTCTTCTGCAAAGAGTACTTTGTTTTTATAAAAGTAAAATAAGCAATAACTCCAATTTGCACAGCAAAACACGTTTAAAGTTTCAATTGCTAATCTAAATACACATTTTGCCTAAAGTTTGGTGTCCTTTTCTCATGTTCCTATACACTTTTGTGATATGCAAATAAAATCATGGCTTGTTTAAGTACTTATGATTCCCTGCATAAAGGATTTGATCATTTTCCTTTACATCAGATTACACAAAAGAACTGAGTAAAACCAAGTATACGTTAATGATGTTCAAACTCTTTTAGTGGTACATAAAACTCAGCCAATTACACTCACAAAAGTCTAAATTCATACCAGTTTTGTAATATTCGTCCACGTTTGTAAAATGAAGAATAAAGTATCCTTTGCTTCAATACAACATCCTTATCAAAACCTGTTATATAGTACTGGGATATTTTTTTAACACAAAGCAGTGCTTATATTTCCCTTAATCAGCCGACTCAAACTATTATGGAAATATACTACGAAAGTCCCATCTGACTTTTGCTTTTTTCTTTGTCAACCTATATTTCCATTTTTATAGAGAACTAGAAAAAAAAAACTCTTACATAATATATATGTGCACATTAAATAAAACACTAAGCTGGCATCATGAGCGCATGACATTAATCCATGCCTGGTTTTTAAGTGTCATTCATGACTGAGCACTGGTTTTATATGCCATTAAAAAATAGCGGGTACTACCAGCTGACTCACAATACTAACACAAGGTAAAGGCAACGCCTCTTCAGAATGTCATTTGAAACTAAAATGGCAGTAAAATATACCAGCCAGAAACTGACAAATTAATGAACCACTGAGTCCCATTAAAGCAGCAACCGCCATTCACAACAGGCTCATGGGCGTTCGCAGGGGGGAGGCAAATGGGGCAACTTGCCCCTCCCTGGCTCCCAGGGTCTGCACGTAAAATGCACAGTTTGACCTAATTTACATTTTTTTTTCAAAAGTTTCTTAACTTTGCTCCCTCTGCAAAATTCCTGCGGACGCCCATGAACAGGCTGCTAGTCAGAATGTCTCGTGATCACTTTGAAATGAGGAAACTTGTGTCTCTTGTGTCTCTAATGATTTTACATTTAGCGGGGAAGATTTAAAGGCTGATAAAGTATTTTGAGAGAACAAAGGCGTCTTTAGGGTCCTGAAGATGTAAAAGCGAGTGTGAAGGGTCACCAGCCTGACAGGTGGGTCACGCTCACTTCTCCTCACAGCTGTACTTTACTTTTACTTTAATGAATGTATTAACGTGCCACACGCCCATAGGCCTCAGGGCACACACAGAAACGAAGGACAAACGAACAAACAAGTAGAGCAGGAAGGAGA
>JASANK010641327.1:0-17050 GCA_031753695.1 Desmognathus marmoratus | reverse complement strand
AGAGAGAAAACTCATGAAGAGAGAGATAGAACTCATGATTAAAGAGAAAACTTATGAGGAGAGAAAGATAGAAAAAGAGAAAACTCATGACGAGAGAGAGCAATCATGATGAGAACGAAAACTCATGATAAGAGAGAGAGAAAACTCATGAGGAGTGAGAAAGAGAACTCATGAGGAGAGAGAGAGAACTCATTCATGAGGGGGAGAGAGAGAAAATTCATGAGAAGAGAGAGAGAAAACTTATGAGGAGAGAGAGAAAACTCTTGAGGAGAAAGAAAACTCATGATAAGAGAGAGAGAAAACTCATGAGGTGTGAGAAAGAAAACTAATGAGGAGAGAGGGAGAACTCATGAGGGGAGAGAGAGAGAAAATTCATGAGAAGAGAGAGAAAACTTCCCGTGCAAACGTAAAATGGGAAATCTGAGCATTTCCCAGGAATAGCTTGGCTTGGAAAGTCTTTGATATTCAAGGTTTTCTGGGGTTTACTTGGGACTCGCAGTTCTCGGAAAAGACTAGAAAAGCCACGGCGGTATTCGGACAGGATTTCCTAAGAAAAGCTTAGGAAACGTAAGCGGTGCTTACCTCAGATATCCTAGGATTTCCCGTAAAAAGCAAGGCCCGGAAAAGCTTGGATATCCTCAGTAATCCCAGAAAACCCCACAGAAAGTGATGTTAGGAAAAAGCTTGGTTATCCTTGGCAATCCGAGGACTTCCCACGGATAAAAATGGCTTGCCAAAGGTTGGATTTCCTTGAAAATCTGAGGATTTCCCAATAGAGAGAAAAGCTTGCAAAAGATTTGATATCCTCTGAATTCCGGGGATTTCCCATAGTTGCATGCTTGGAAAAGATTGGATAGTCTCAGAAATCACACATTGAACTTTCATTTGTAAATGTAAATGGGAGTCATGAGCGATCAATAAAATTTGTGTGCTAAAAATTGCTTATTAATTCCAACCTAATTCATATTTTAACCCCTTAGCTGCTGCCATTGGGCTTCATTAGCTAATGGCAAATCCCATTTAAACTTTGGTCTTCTGCCACATTTTGGATATATATATATATTACGTCCTCAGCACCGATGATCAACTATTCCAATTCCTATATGTAGGTACCACATATCGTAATCCAAACACTTGAAGCGAGCTGCTAGGAGCAGAATAATATTTTCTCACATATGTTATGAAAACACAACTCTAATGAAAAAAGCAGAAACATTTGTTTAAGGTGAATCTCTTTAATCAAGCTTGCATCTTTGCATTTTTATGGTGCAATTCTGCAACCATTTACTTAAGTCACTTAAATGAATTGCACCCGTCTTACAGCAACTTAACTGTTTCCAAAACACGTAAAAATGATGTAAAACATGTCACAATCCAATTTTTTAAAAATGTCACAAACACAAATCTCAACGAGTTGATTCCGGCAGAACTGAAGTGTCACTGTGCGTTGATCAACCCCTGCACTCTGCTTCTTTGAAAAGAGTGCCTGGAGTTTCTGATGAGATCCACCAAATTTAAAACACACAAATTTCAACTATGAGTTGACTCCAGCAGAATCAGCAGGCCAGCATGTAATCAAATGGCTGCAAGGCAAACAAATTGGTGTCACTCAAACAACAAGTCAAAGTATAATTAAAGTGACAAATCACACCAACCTTTTAATTCTTTTCTAAGTGTTCAACCTTCCAGTAGGCAATTTCTTATTTTTTTTCCAATTCACCCCATTTGACTGCCTTCCAGTGCCTTGAACTTCATGTGTACAGCCATTTTGAGGTTTGATTTTACTTGCATAATCCCAATAGCCTTTTACAATGTTCTTTGTGCACCTTTGTCATGAGCAGTCTGTGCGAATGCCATGAGGATTGAGAAAACATCCAGAACACTACACAAAATGGTTGACCTCAGGGAGAGATTTCCGCATTGGAAAGCAGTCTTTGCAGGACTTTTAAAAGTAATACATTTGAAAAAAGCCTCCCAGAAGGTTTACTGAAATATATTTTAAAGGTTGCAGTTAGCTGCCCTTAGACCAACATTAAGTGCAAAAAGTATCTAATGGTTGTCAGCACAATTAGCTCAAAGTTGCGACCTGCTGTTGCCAAAGTCCAAAAGCCTCATTATGAGTTTTGTTTTAGTGTTGAGCGAATTCTGCCTGATTATGAATTTACAATGAATTTCAAGTACAAAGAGGGTTTTACGCAAACTCATAGGGTGTTTTTACACAGGCCCCTAAAAGCACCTGTATTATGAGTTTGAGTAAAGCTCTCTTTGAACTTGAAATTCATTGTAAACTCATAATTAGGCAGAATTTACTCAAATTTTATCACCAAAACAAAACTCATAATGAGGCTGCATCTGTGAGACACCCACTGCGACAATGGTAATAAATGCCAGTCATCAATTGATAATGTAGTAGAATTACATGTAAAATGGTATATCTATTATTAAACAGTTGAAAATGTCTGAAACAGTGGTTGAAAAATATATTTTTGACTAACCTTCTGGGTGTAATTACATGTAAAATGGTATATCTATTATTAAACAGTTGAAAATGTCTGAAACTGGTTGAAAAATATAGTTTTGACTAACCTTCTGGGTGTGCATGACTCTTTCGTATCATTTTTAATCGGTCTCGTATTTTGTTTCTCACAATGTTCACATTTACTTTGAATGTTTCACCCAATACAGCTGCAAATGGTAAACATAATAATTTGAGTACAAGCATTGTAATAATTGAGTATTTAAAGTTATTTGGCGGAAACAGAGTTCTAACAGAAAACATTCGAAATGTCTATTGAGTCAGTTCTGTAAGCCTCCAATATCTGTGCACAGATTGCTGATACAGATTTATATCCCGTGGGCCTTTTGTGCTTTTGAGGTAGATGAATTGAGTACCACGCAGTGGTATAATAAATTCATGTATTATGTCAGCGCATAGATATCTAAGGGGTTGTAGCGCTATATATAAATAGATATTTTTAAACCACCAATTCTGGTTGCATTAATTGAAAACATCATATCTTATTTATTTTGCGATTATGTGCTGCTGCTTACTGACTTTAAGAAGCAAATATTGAGAGTTTGTTTTGTATATCTTTTGTTGCAGAGGCAATATTTAAAAAAAATGTTATCCTTTACTTTAGGCTATGTTTTTTTTGGACAAAATCTGTAACGCGAGATGCACATGAAAGATGACAGTCATACATTTTGTAAAGATTTCATTTTTACCTTCAGCAATATTACGCCTTGTTTCATCCAGGCCTGATTTCTGTTCATAGCTTTTGTTTGTATGCTTTCCTTTTAAGCTGCAAGTTGATAGTTCTTCCTCTGTAAAAAGTGCCAAGAGGAGGATTTTCACGGCTTCTGTCAGGGATGATTTGCTTGCAGCCAGACGCATTAATTCATCCTGATAAAGAAGAGATTAATTTGAAGTCAATGATACATTCTGGTGTCTTAAAACTCAAATATGTTTCAGAAAATAGACCATTAAACTCAAAACAAGATTTTAAGTAAGAACCATCTTTTAGCTTGTATGCATACATTACATGTGCATGGTATTGACACATGCAATTTGGGAAAAGCTCTCACCCCATTGACACAATCAATTGTTTGGTCAATTATATACAGTCAGATAACGAAATGTATGTTGAAATTCTAGGCAGTGTGGAATTCTAGGTCTCAACCTACAAAAATATGTGATTGAGTCACGCAAACTAAATCTTGCTCATTTGTGAAGGTTTTAAGACAGTGAACATCAACACCCCAGACAAAATCATCTTCCCTCGCAGTTGCTCTGAGGTAATACTTCACACAGAAAGCATAACACACAAAAAACACACCTTTGTTTTGCCTTTGTAACGCTCTTCCTCGGTAGCTTGCTGTTCAGGTCTTGACCGGTTTGACTGAAAGAAGATTTGAATATGCAAAATTGTTGCTACGTGTCAAAATTTATTTTTTAGACCATAGTTAGAATGTTTGGCTGAAACTTCTTACCATTTTTCTTTTCAGCTTCTCAACTTCTTCTTTCAGTTCTGTTATCAGAGTACAGCAGGAGTGACAACTATTTGTGGGAAGGTTTAAGGCAGGAGTGGACAAGTCTGTATGGCTAGAATTGTATAGAGTGTCTCTGCATCTGGCCTGCAACAGAACTGAGGCATGAGGGAGATCTTGAATCATATGCATTTGCAGTATTGGAATTTTGTAATGGACTTTGCCTGGCATTTAAAGATCTAAAAGTGAGTGAAATGATGCATAACCCTGCTCTTGAGTAGGCTGATGCTCATGGCCATTGGACAGAGTTTGGAAATTGGTTGTGGACTGGATGCTTCTGTGTGCTTCTGAAACCCTTGCATCAAAATGTATCCTTGACGTTTCTGACTGAGGGTTATTAAGTGGGCTGGAACTGTAGCTGTAATTGTAATTTGACCTGTTTTGATACACAGACCTTAGTGGAGAGCTCTGTGTAACATTATAATTTTGGCTGTATATATTTTCTGGGTTTAAAGGTTTAGGGTTCGCAGCCATTTTGCTAAAATGTAATGGACCATGCTGAGAATTTGTATTTGAATCATTGAAATCATGATGTGGCCATGAGTTTTCAGGATGAGAGTCAAATGACAGCACATGGTCAGAACCTGGGTCAGAACCTGGGTCGGAACATGGGTTGGGAATGTTACAATCATTTGAACTTGGGATCTGTAACAGAGGTACTGTAGATGGGGTTTGCACCAACTCTCTGCTGTAAATCACAAGTTTATTTTTTTCTGTTATTGGTAAAGCAGTATTATTGCCATTGCTATTTTCGTTTGTGGATCTTCTTAATGCCAGGATTGAAGAAACTGTTAATTTGGTGGAATCTAGGGCAGCCACTGGAGAGGATGCTTTATTTTGACCCGTAAGCTTAGAAATTGCTTCAACTGTTTTATTTCTTTTATTTGCAGCTTTGTCTGTTAATAGAAAAGTGTCATTGAGTGTCTACTACAGTAAGGCCTATTTATACACTTTCTACTGAATTTATACACTTTCTACAGCATCATCTGATGAGAAAATGAGTCTCTCACCATAGTTATTCTTGTATTTGATGCCTTTAACATCCACTCATCAAGTCTAAAAATGATACACTGAATACAGAGGAGTGTATCAGAGCATTGATTGATTGCACAAAGATACATAACATATGGTTGCATGCGTATCCTTTACTCTATTTTCCCTTATACATCAACACATTCCCTCAGTGATACCTGTACTTTACAGCAACAAAAATCTGCTGAGGACTATGACATTTACTGCTTAAAAATGAGAATATCAAAAATACAAACTAACAAACTCAAAAGCTGTCTTCAATCACACAATTGGGCTTCTGTGAATAGAAACTAACCGTTTCTTGAGAATACTAATAGAAAATTAAAAGGAACCTTGAATTGCAAGTGTTGAGTCAAACGGGAGATGACACTGAAGACAGCAGTATGTACAGGGCAGTCAGTTGAGTACCGTTTTACTGAAAACTATCATATTGTCTGCACAAGGCTACACCAGTGAACTTAACAGGAATAAAAATAGTACCTGCATTTACTGCTGAGGGTGCCATTGCTGGTTTTCTTTTAGTGGTCTTACTTTGTGCAGCTGTAGAAAAGTTTGTAATATTTAAGTATCTGTTGCACTAAAATACTTTAATTATTCTAGAAATACTCAACACAAAAAATGTACTTTTAAGCAGAGATGGGGCATGTTGCATCAGGATTACAAACATGGACTGGCTGGCAAATTAACAAATGAAACTGCAGAGGGCATTCATTCAATTAAAAAACCTTGAAGCAAAAGTAGATAGGTCTAAGTATGTTCTAAGAATAACACTGAAAATATAAATATGTAAATATATGGGCTGACACTTGACCAGCCGACTGTTTTCCTTGTCCTTACCTCTGTTTTCCTTGTTTTCTTGGGATCTTCGATCAGTGCTTTTCTTTGACAGTTTTGTACTCAAGATGCTGCGGTCAGCTGTAAAATAGGGAAAACAGATTCTTATATCAAGTTGCGTGAAGAAAATGGTCATCTGTCATTGTAAATCAATTTGTTTGCCAGTTAAAAGCCTGAATTTTTATTAAACTGAACTTTGGTATGTGTCAAGGCTCACTCTGGGATCTTGGGACTTATTTTCATTAAAGAAGTAGCGGCCAAAACTCTGGGGGCTCCCTTGAGGTTCGCTTCTTTCAATAAGTACGGAAATATAAAGGCCTGAGGATTGTGTTTAGTGATTTTGGTTTTATTTAAATTCATTTAGTTTAACCAAAAAATCCACACCAAGAACCCCTTCCCCTAGCCCCTCCCCACACCACCCACCTGAGTGTTCTTCGGGGGTCTAGGTGCTATTTCTTTGGTGAAATCAAGAAGTCAACTTCAGTGGTCAAAGTGCAAGTGTTCCAGTGCAGGGAAATGAAAAATAAAAACTGGCAATGCTTTCAGTTTATCAAGTAGGAAGTGTCTGGAAGTAATCAAGTTGCATGGAAAACATGGATTGAAAGTCCAGATATTAAGAGTTTACTGTACCATTTATTTCAGCAATTTCTCCCCAGTGCTTTCCAGGAAAAGGTGGGCACCTGCTGAAAATGCGATCTCCTGCACAGTACTCCATAAATGGCTTCCGGGGCTCCTCAATATGCTCCAGTTTGATGACAGTCGTCGAGTTGTCTTCCCAGTCAACAAGTGCATAAAGCTGCATTGTGAATTCAGCTGTGAATGAAAACGATAGTTTATGAGAGTGGCAGCAAACTGTCTTTCCTGCGACCATGAGCACTCCTCACCAACCCTGAGCCCTCCCAGGCACCATCATTTCCAGCCCCCATGCGACTACTGTCACTTCTTGCCAGCCTCTCTCCCCGGGCTCAATTCCCACCTTAAACACTACTCCCTGGACCTGCCAACCCAGCCCCCTGGCCTAAACTTGCCGACCCTCCTCCCACCACACCCAGTGCCCCACCTACCCTCAATCACGCTTACTGTACCCACACCCCAAACAACCACATAGTCTTTCCCCCTACCCTTACCACCCTCTCAGTTTGCCTACACCACACTGTCACACATCATCTCCTCCACCCTAGTGTCACACCTCGCCTCATTATGAAAGCGTCCCCCCCGCCAACACCTGGGACGCTTTCTTCTTAAATGTGCCACATTTAAGATATTATAAAAGCAGACCCCCCACCCCCACACACTGGGGACCGACCTCTGCCTTACGCACATCGACAGTATTTGTATTTAAATGAGACTGCTGCTGAAATTCTGGCTTTATGGCCCCCCACCTGCTAACAACATCCAATCCACACCCACCAGCGCACAAGGACAAACACATACCTACTCCTCCTGCTTTCCGGATTAAAGCAGGGCAAAATAACTACTATGATACAACAAAATTAACCAAATACATGCAACCTAAAGAGAGTTATTGCCAGGATGTCTTACGGTGGGGGAAAGTGGCAGAATCTTGTTAGCCAGACTGTTATTGATCCCTTACAAACTGAAGGTTGGTGAGGCTGCATGATATAAGAAACCCATAGTAAATAACATTTACCTCACATGCCAACACACTAAGATAGACCACATACCTCACATTTCTGACAGTTAGCCACCATATTCCTCTTCCACTTTAGGGCTGAGCTCAGCCAGTACAACAGTGCTAACACCACCCAATCCACACCCACCAGCGCATAGGACAAACACAAGACTCCTCCTGCTTTCTGGATTTAGGGTAAGCAGGGCAAACTTATGATACAACAAAAGTAACAACCAAATACATGCAACCTTGAGAGTTATAAGCCAGGGTGTCTCACGGTGGGGGAAAGTAGCAGAATCTTGATAGAAAGCCAGACAAGTGATCCCTTACAAACTGAAGGTTGGTGAGGCTGCATGATATAAGAAACCCATTAACATTATATAACACACTGACCATTATGAGACATCAATCTGGCAAAATGTGATACCGTCAAAGCCTTCAGTTGAAAGGGGAGTCAAGTTGAACAAAACAAATCAGCTGACATTCAATTTTTTAAATGCACAATCTTTCAAAAGTAACAAAATCCCCTCAAGAACAGTAAAATGTAAGTGATTTAAGGGTCATGCAAACTTCTGTGTATAATGAAAGTTACTGTATGAAAAACAAAACACCCAAGACTAACTGTTAAAAACATTTTAAAACCTATTGTCTTGTTACGCTTATTCTTTTCTTCAATGCCTTTAAATTCATTCTAATGTCTATATTAATTGTCTCCTGAAGCGTTCACTGATTGATCACTCAAAATAACTGCACCACTCAGTGGATTGCCCATATTATTGGCATGTACATGGCAACAGCTTTTTTCCTATACTAGAACCACGTTTTGTTTTCACAGAACCCCTCATGTATACGTCAGAACATGTCTCTTCATATTGAAGACACGTGAACAGTGCAAAAATGGAATAACTTTATTTAAATGAGCCCCATTTAAGATATCATAAAAGCGGCCCCCCACCAACTGCAATGGTGGGAA
Organism: Desmognathus marmoratus; assembly: GCA_031753695.1. Lineage (NCBI taxonomy): Eukaryota > Metazoa > Chordata > Amphibia > Caudata > Plethodontidae > Desmognathus > Desmognathus marmoratus. Next base: position 8,531 of record JASANK010641327.1, on the reverse strand, counting down.
AGCAATAGAAGCTTATGTGGGTAACATTTGGGAGACCAGATTAATTGCTTTACCACAAGTGAGGCTTATGGTAGTGGGCATTGGGAACCCAAGTGATTGCAATAAAACAGATGTGGCCCATGAGGAGTGAGCCTTGGGGGCCAGTTCAGGGTAAACAATTGAGGAGTGTACGTTGGGACCAGATAAATTGCAATAAGTTAAGTGGGCTTCTGAAAATGAAATTGGGAAGATCAGATAATGGCAAAAGCAAATGAGGTCATGCGGGGTGAAACATGGGGAAGACTCGTTAAGATGTTTTAGCACAGCTGAAGTTTAATGAACAGTTAGAGACCGGATAAATTGCAGTGGAGAATTGAGGCCCCAGGAGACCAGATGCATTGCTGTACAACACGTGAGACCTGCGAGTGGTTAGCGTCCACCTGCGAATATGATAGTCTTGATAGGCTGTAATATTGTTTGGGTGCCATGGGCTTTTAGGGGATTGGTGGAGAGCTGCACTTCCATCAAGCACCTGTGCTTGATGTGGATGATAACATGCCAATATTACCCATAGGAATGGCCTAGAGAAAGTGAGAACAATGCAGTGGACTGGCAACAAGCACTGGGGTATGAACATGGGCCTGTAGCCTGCTGCACCAGCAGCCGAAGAATGTGATGGGCTAAACGTCAATTCCGCTGTGGTACAGGAATCAACAAATGCATTTTAAATGGGGCCAAACTGTGCATTTTGCAAGTAGAATAATGCACAAAAATTGCCAAAATAGTACCTATTAAGAAATAGCACACAAACGTCAAATTCGACCAATATAATCTCTTCTGCGATTGCCAGCTGTGTAATGAAATTCACTGCTGTTTCACATGGCCTTAGTCCTCAGTAAGCGATTTAGCTATAGGGAAAACAATGCAGATACAAAGAATGTGTCCAAGGTCAGTTTAGCCCATCCTCTGACCCTGGGAGCCAGGGGGGGACAGCTTCCCCCTTTGCCCCCCCCTGTGGACGCCCATGTTCGTGGCGAGTCTACAGGAGGCTCGCAGCTCCTAGCAGCTGGTGCATGGAGACAATAGTACTGACCAAAGACTCCAGAATATGTCATAATGATGTTTGAGACTGTGCAGCAGCTCATTAATTACCTCTCATTTTTTGTAATTTATTTAATTTATTGTAGTTATTTAAACACCCAAACCAACGAATGCTCCAGAGCACTAGCAAAGCAACAATGCAGGCAAGTGTAATGCATCATGAGTATGACATCAAAGTATATAAATCAATCAACTGGGTCAGAGGAGAAGTATCAGCTAGGCGGAGAAGATGAATATTTTTAGTGGTTTCCTGATTTTCAGTAAGTGTTCTTCAGACTTTAGGTCGAGAGAGAGGAAGATTGATTCATCAGAAGGAACAAGTGTTTCAAATTTCTTGGCACAGGCCATCACCATCTGTCTTCGAAAGGAAGGTTTGCTCTTGAGTGTATATGTCCTGAGCAAATGGATGAGGCAGATGTTTAAATCATAGGAGCATAAACAGTGGTTTCCACCTATTGGTGCTTGGCTTCCTATATTGGGTTAATGAGAACAGCTCCCTTAATGATGTCTGCTGAGTGTATAAACAGGATTTGGTAACATAACCCCGGATCTTCTGATCTACGCAGCAGCAGAGGATTGACAAAAATGGTTTATAAGAGTGGGGCAGACACTACCCCATCACAGCAAGGTCACAAAGGAGAACTTATGACTTTACCAGGTAGCCAGATATAATTGATAGGCCTATTAAATCAAAAGCTGCTGAACTGTCATGAAATATTAGCATGCCAGCCTTAACATCATCCACGGTGGATAGAATATTCAACAAAATGTTGAGCATGGCGGTTTCTATTCCATGAATAGGGCAGACGCTGGATTTAAGAATGCACGTCATGCTTCCAGATCAGGGTGATCGTGCCACATCTGAGCTTGACAAGGCAACCCCCCTGCCGTACCGAGCCCAAAATGCTTTACCTGTTTTTTTGTGTGTGTGGCCGGCGTGACAAAACTGGATCGTGACTCCTCCCCTAGAATGGAAGGATGCATGATGGCACCTGGAAGCGTTGCGCCCAGACATGACGACACCTGTGGGTACCCAGCCTTCCCTATATGCTCATAAGGCTGAGTGTAAGCAACCTTCCCCAGTATCTTGATTACAAAAATAACGTTAGTTATTGGCTGAAAGTTGACTGAGTCATCATATGCAAGGTTAGAGTTCTAAAAAAAATGGGGTGCTACACATGTGTGTTGTGATCTGCTGTTGTTCTCCTGGGTGCCTGGGGTTAGGGAGGCTTGGAGGCTGGGCATATGTGAGAACATTCTGTGTGTGTGATGTCATGGTGTTTGGAATATGTGCATGTCATGCATGGCTGAGTGCTCTAACCCTGGAAGTTGGAGCTGGGATTGGTAACTTCTAACATTGTGTACTTGTGCTCCTAAAATGAAGTCACTTAAAACCTAATTGAACCTCTGTTCTTATTGCAACTTTGTTATTATTTGCACAAAAACAGAGAAACATCCATCAATGTTGTTGGCTCAGCAAATATAACTGGGATGTATTGTGGGTTTTAAGCTACAAACGTTATTGACAACCTTTGGTTAGGATATCTTATGAAACCTGAAGGAAGATCAAAAAGGGATTTCAATAGGTGCTGCGTGCACACGTATTTAGGCCGTACACAGTTTAGAAACTATATTTTTTCATAGGATTTTTTAAAAATGATTTTGGAGCTTGTCGCCAAGTTTTCATCAGTGATTACAGAGCGGGTTCTCTGCCTCACTTTTTCATATTCACTAAAGGCCTTGAAAATATCCGTAGGCTCATTGGATGCAGCCAAGTATTATAATGGCATTTCTCTTGCTAAGCCAGGCTTTCTTGCATTTATCAACTGCTGGTTTGAGGATGCTTTTATTGTCGTTTGAGTGTTTTTCATGCTAGAATCGCCTCAGTTTTCCTCTTAGCAGTGCAAAATGCACAGAGAAGAAGGGTGAACCAGTTTAAATTGGATTTGACTGTCTTCACCTTCTTCTCTGTGATTGGACCCAGACTATTGGAGGCAGATCTGGGAGTGTCAAGGAACAACACAGCTAACTCATTCAGGTCAGAGATCACAGGCATAAAGGGGGCCCAATACCCAGATTAAAAGTGCCCAAGCTTCTCTAGTTATTGCAAGAGACTAGTGATTGTGTTGGAGGTAGTTATATGGGATACAATCTGCAGTTTGGGACTTTCTTGAACGAGTATGGTCGAGCAATCAGAACAGGGACATGGTAGCGTTGCAGTGCTGCCAAAGTTGCAGTCACCTGAAAGGACCCATCAATAATACAACTTTTCCAATTAGTTGGAGAGAGCACCCATCACAGAGAGAGCAAGCTGTTTCATCATGGGTGAGCAGAGTGTCAACTGGCTGCCATTTAGGTCATCAATTGAAAAAATGGAGCTCCGCACTCAATAAACAAAAAACAAAAATCTAATCGAGTTCAATACATTTGGGTGCTACATAGTAAAATGGAACTTGGGACTGATCCACCTTAAAACAGCAAACAACATGAGAAGCTCTCATGATATATATGAGCACACCTTGATGGCGTCAAAAGACCTCCAAAACATTATTCAATTGTAAAAAAATGTGAAAAAAGTTTTTTAGCAAATCATGAAATAACCAATTTCCATAATGTTTGTAATGCTCCTAAAGAACCACTGTTGTCAGAAATATTCCTTCAGTATTAATTGAGCATATTGATTTATTTGTAATCGAATGTATACATCAAGTGAAGAAAAAGTAATTATCTTTGTCTCTCAGTAGTCATGTTGTATATCCACAAATCAGACGTCTAGTTGACACGCACGACTAGTTTCGCTGGTGGGTGTCATCAGGTGCTTCCATAATCATGGAATAACTGTACGCATCTAGAGCAATTACATCTCTTTTAAACACAATGTCATTTCACCGGCGAAACTAGTCGTGCATGCCAACTAGACATCTGATTTGTGGATAAACAAATTGACTATTGAGAAACAAAGATAATTACTTTTTCTTCAATTCAATTGTATATATTCGAGTACAAATAAATCAATATGCTCAATTAATACTGAATAAATATTTCTGACTACAGTGGTTTTTTAGGATCATTACAAACATTATGGAAATTAGTTATATCATGATTTGCTAAAAAACGTTTTTCAAATTTTTTTACAATTGAAGAACATTTTGGAGGTCTTTTGACACCATCAAGGTCTGCTCATATATATCATGAGAGCTTCTCATGTTGTTTGCTGTCATTCAGGTCATCACAGCCCAAACTGAAATCACCAAGCACTTAGCCTTGAGTATGAATAGAAGGGTTCCTTCCAATTGGTCAGCAAACACAGATAACACAAATACATTTTATGTTAATGGACTGTGTTTTGTCATAGATATCGTATGGTTAAATGACACTGCATGGGTTCCTCAGCCAAAAGTGGACAAAGATGCAGCGGTGACACATTTATGACCCACTGCCACCACCCCTTCCTTGCACCATCCTCTGTTGACATTCACAGCGAAATCGTGGGCGGGGTGGATGGGGTGTTACAGCTAGGTGTATAGCAGGATCAGATCCATCATGCATCAGGTCTCTGTCAGAACTAAGAAGTTCAGGGCTAGCACCACAATAGAATCAATAACCTCTCTGGAATGCTTGATGAGAAATCATGTATTTAGCATTCACATTGCTAAACCGGTATAAAAAGCATATATGTAATTAATTGTAGAAGAATCCAATTTCCCTTCTTTTTAACATCAATCTCCCTTTGCATTTCTCCAGCTTTGCAGAAATGTTTGCAAATTCTTCATCAGAACTGTTTTCCCTCCAAACAATAGATGCATCTTCCAGTTCAGGAGTCCACTTCAAATTCATACTGAAAGAGAGAATTACAAACACAAGCTTTGAGTTGCCCAGCATTTACATTATTACCCCCATTGGATCTGTACGGATGTTTAGATAACAACATGCTGCATTTTAGTACATCTTAGTACACAGTAGTGCATATTTAAATTATTTATTACAGCAAAATTTACTGTTTGTCACTTAGTAAAACATATTATATATGACATAGCTTTGTAATTGTTCTCAAATTTGGTATAAACCATGCAAATGCCATCATAAATTACACTACACAAAGTGTCTATTCATTGGTAAGCGGCAATCAAATTAATTAACTCCTCAGACAGATTCTGAATATAAAATGTTGCACCTTCTGCTGTGTGTGTTTGCAAGTAACTTCAGTAATTTCAGTTGCACATACAGTAGCTCCCTAAAGCATCAGATGATTACCTTGGAGAGATAGGTGCTTAGTATACAACATTTCAATGTTTCACACCTTTGAGAGGTCTGGTGATCTCTAGGCAGTTATGTAGCAAAATCAGCCATTGACTGTAGTTGTTCAAATAATCTTTATTACTTTTCAGTTTAAGATATACATGCCACACGCATAAAATAGATTGTACACTCAAAACAAAAAATTTCAAAAGTTAAATAATAATCATCTTCTTTTACATCAAGCTTAAAATCCATCAATCACAGTACCACATTTAGAATCCATTTCATTATACACACTATTAATAACAACTTCATAAAATAAAAACATCAAATACAATCAATCAATACCCAGAAGAAAAAAGTGTTAAAAAGCCGTCAACCCTTTTCATTAAATTACAATGTCACATTCTGCCTTTTAAAACTTTCCTTAATGTATATGTGTAATCGTACCATCTCGACGAAATTAGTTTCATTTAGCATCTTATTCAAGTTACACAGCCCTTCGACCATGTACCCCAAAAGCCATTTTTCTCTAAGGTCAGATAAATTTGGACATAATAACATCATATGTTCAAGATCATCCAACACATCTTTGCAAAATAAACATTTCCTATCGCATCTGGGGATTTTCAATCTGGCTTTTAACAACTATTCCACAGGTAACAAACCGTAGCGTAGTTTCACAAATGTTCTAAGAACTGACCAGTTAATACAGTTACAAAAAGCCTCTTCGAGGCCTTGTGGGTTTTGATGGAGCAATACCGTTTCAGAGTTTGTAATTGCAAACAATTCTTAAATAATTTGGAGAAGGCCCCCACCTCCACCTGTTCCTTAAGATTAGTAAATTGATTGAATGCTACGCTACCTAACGGAGTATGAGCCTGTATCAGATTAAATGAGATTAAGAAAGCACAAATGTTTTCCACAAACCCGAACTTAAAATCACTGCAAACTGCCTCTCTCAAACATTTTGAAATGAGTTTGCTAGCATCAAGATTCTTTACAAAATATTTCCATGTGTTATATTCTACCCTTGCCTTAATATGAGGGATATCCAAATCTAAAAACAATGGGGCCATTGGTTCAGAGAATGGGAGGCCAATTATTCTTCTTCAAAAGTTTCTTTCCCAAATTTGTAGTTTATTCAGGGACGCTTTTCCCCAGATTTCGCTGCCATATAATACTGCATGTGACCATTTAGATAAAAATAATTTCTTAAAAAGTATTATTGAGTTTAAGACATTTGAAGCCTTCAGCTTATAACAGGAGTTCAGAATAACCTCTTGCTTAACTTTAATTACATCAGCATGTGCATCCCATTTCCTTATTTTGGAAAATTTTAGGCCCAGGTATACATAATCATTCACTACCTCGATATTCTCCCATTCAAACACCAAGTAAAAGTCTGTTCATTTTTGACAAAAATAACCACTTTGGTTTTATTAATGTTAATCGTAATTCTATTTGCTTTACAATACGATTCTAACAGTACGTTTTTTCTGGAGCCCCCATGGAGTTAGGTCGAGCAAAACCATGTCATCGGCGTATGCAAGGAGATGAATGTCAATACCTCCCATCTTAGGAGGGAAACTTTGCACTTTAGCCATTTCCGGGAATAAATCGGCCACAAATAGATTAAAAAGCAGTGGAGCCAATATACACCCTTGTTTCAACCCTGTGTACGTCATAATTCGCCTCAAAAGGTCCCCATCTGGGGTCTATCTGACCTGGATCCATGTGTCCTTATGTAACGATCTAATACATTTGATCAAATTGTGAGGGAACCCGTATTTTTGCATTTTTTCCCATAGCAGCTCCTTGGGGACCCGATCAAAGGCCTGAGCATAGTCTATGAAACAAGCATAGACTCTATAATTTTTATTCTAACAATATTTATCGAGAATAAGATCTAACGTTAGGCAATGATCGATAGTCGAGCAGATGGCCCTAAATCCAATTTGGAACTGTTGTAATATATCCAACCTTTCCTCCCACTCTTTCAGGTAATGTAATAGGGACTTTGCATATAATTTATCCCCTGCGTCTAGTAATGCAAGGAGTCTATACGAGCTAGGGTCTGCCCTTTTCCCCTTTTTAAACACGGGAAAACTATGGATCCCTTCCAGGAATCTGGAACGTCAAAACAATTCAGGCAATGATTAATTACAGGGGTCATCAACATGGCCCAGAGCTGAGGGTATTTGATTAAGCATGCGGGTGGGATACCATCTGGGCCCGCCGCTCTGGACCTATTTAATGTCCCAGCATAGGTTTCCACCCCACATAATGACAAGCGCATTGGTGCTTCCTTCACATAATCCAGTTCAAATGGCGAACCTTGCTTCCCATACAGTACAGTAATAAAATCAACCCGTGATTGCTCGGCCACAAACGCATCCGGCAAAGAATAGGCACCCTTAAAGGCAATGTTATTAATTTCAAACCAAAAAGATTTCGTATCCCCCTTATCAATACTCTCTAAAATACATTCCCTAATCACATCCTGATGATTTCTTTTTTTTTCTTTTAAAAAGGTACAGTATCTAAGTTTAGAAGTTTTTGGCAGGACGGCACCACTAATTCCTCTTTTATAATTAGTAATCTCTTTACGAAGGGTTGTCTTTGCTCGTCGACAATCACTGTCAAACCAGGCATCCCAGAGGGGTTTATATAGCCTAGTCTTACTATCCCAGCGTGTGCACATAGTAATGTTGTTTTTCAATTGACCCATCGCTGCCGTATATGAATCAAAAATATCCTTGCTCTCTTCACCTAATTCCATCAGCCAGAAATGGGCATGCTTGACTAAATCAATTTCAAATTTTTCACAATCAACATAGTTCCAGTCAACTCTAACTTATGTTTAATTGTTACAGCTTCAACCTTTTCTGAAAATTCCTAACGGGTGTCAGGAGCCAGGGAGGAAGAGGACACCCCGACATGGGCGTCCGCAGGAATTTTTCCAGAAGGGGGCATAACATTTTTCCGCCAAGAAAATTTTGAAAAAATGAATGTAAATGGGGCCAAACTGTACATTCTACAAGCGGACCCTGGGACCCCCTCACCCCTCCTGTGGAAGCCCATGAGCCAGGGGGGGGGCAGCTGCCCCCTTTGCCCCCCTGTGGACGCCCATGCGGACTCGTGTATCCTTATTTTTATCGGCCTCGACTTTTCGGAGGGGAATGGGGTGCTTCACCTGAGCCCACAATACC
>JASANK010641326.1:0-35804 GCA_031753695.1 Desmognathus marmoratus | reverse complement strand
GGGCTCCAGTTTGTTAAGGATTGGCTGTGCACTCGTGTAGGCCACTGAAGTGCTAGTCTTGGCCCCTTGCTCAGCTACGTCACAGACTGTTTTGAGATATGGATGATTATCCTTTGTGGCAGTGTAGGCATTGGACACCATATCGTAGGCGGAGTTCAGCAAGAGGAGGTTCGCCATCTGGGTCATCACACTCTGCAACTGCCGCTCCTCTGCCTGTGGAGCAGGGCCTTTACTTTCGTTTGAGGACATGATCCAGGAACTAGGTACAGAATGGTTGCTTATTGGTGCAGTTATCTGCTGTTCCACCAAGTCACGACTGCTCCCAGGTTAGTTGTTTTCTCACAGTATCCTGCGCCTGGGCCCAGGCCTTCCCTTTCCCCTCTGATCTCCCCTCTCCCTTCTCCCCTCCCCTCCCCGAAGTTGGGGTGTGTGGGGAAGACTGGCGAGGCTCTGGGTGTGATGGAAGGTAGCGGACTGGCGAGGCTGTGGGTGGAGGGCGAAGAGACTGGAGAAGCTGGGGTGGGCGTACTGGCAAAGCTGTGAGTGGGGTAGGCGGGGGGGGGTTCTGGCATGACTAACTGGTGAGACTGTGGCTAGGATGGATGAGGGTTGACTGATGAGGTTGTGGGTGGGGTGAAGGGACTGGAGAGACTTGGGTGTGGAGTGTGATGGGACTGGCGAGGTTGTGGGTGGGTGGGTCAGTTTGGCAAGGCAGTGGGTGGGTAGAGGTGGGCTGACATAGCTGTGGCTGAGATGGGTGGGAGGGGACTGGCAAGGTTGTGGGTGGAGGGGTGGGGGACTGACGAAAAGTAAAAAAAAAAAATAAATAATGAAGGTGTGACTTGACTGCCATGATGGATGGCAAGTGAGCAGTGGGTAAAAAAGTTCAAAAAGTGAGAAAACGGAGGTGTGACATGTCGACCGGGGGGAGTATCGGAGTAGTAGACAACAGCGGTTACTGTTGGGCACAGGGGCGGTGGGCTTAAAAAGTAAAATAAAAGTTTAAAAAAATGCCAGCAGGGCGACAGGCAGAAGGATATCATTTGCTTAAAGAGACAGTTCAGCCCACCACTTTTAGTTTTTCTTTTAAGTGTTCTTAGTCACCTGAATGCAAATCCTCTAATTTTTCATTTTAAAGCTATTTAATAATACTCCTTTTTAGTCCTTTATTTTGTTCCCTGGCTGCATCCATTCTGTGATTTGACTGTTTGATTGTTTACACAATACCTATGGTGGATGCTATATTGTTACTCTTTTTCTTTTCCTTTGCACTCTGAGAAAAAAGAATAACACTGTAGAAGCCACCGTAGGGATTGTGTAAACAATCACAAACCCTACATAATGGATGAAGCCAGGGAATAAAATCGAGCACTGAAAAGCAGTATTATTAAATAGCTTTAAAACTAAAAACAAGGGGAATTGCAGTCAGATGGCTAAGAACACTTAAAAGGAAAACTAAAAGTGGTGGACGGGACTGTCCCTTTAATGTGTCCCCCCACCTGTAAACCGCTGTGATGGGCCTCTTTAAATGCATTGTCTTCATTCAAAGTCCCTTTTTTAAGGCACCTTCAATAGTTTTCTGCTTTTTTGGCATCACTTCATGATGGCAAAAGGCAGAACACTAAAAATAAAAAAGCACTGGTATTAAAATTAGTTTTCAGAGGTTGTGTTTTTTGGAGGCAGCAGGTAACACTGACATCTCAAAGCATTGGCGCACGTGGATTCAGTACTTCTGGCTTTAATTCCTAACTTCCCAACATAAACACATGGTTTGCTGCCGGAGAGACATAAATCCATGAGAATGTTTTGGCAATTTCTTTATATTATTGTGTTTGTAGAGATGGGCATTAATGAGAACGATGCACTTAATCATTGCTAAAGGTAAACTACAGTCAAACGACAGCATAGGAACTGGACTGTTCTTTTGAGTCCTGACAACTAATTCCCCCAAATAACCCACATCACATCTGAAAGAGAAGGCGGGAAAATCAAGGCTGCCAAATACAGGCCTACCAATCACCCGCATGATTCTTTCGCACTAATACCCAAGCCCTCCAATCAGCCCTTCCAGCCCCTCCCCACCCCTCAAGATATCCTTTTATTGACCACAATATTAACCACTAACAAAGGAAATTGACTTACCCTGCTCGGCCTCACGGCCACAGCCGATGCCTGGGCCGAGACCGGGGCTGAGGCCTCGTCCCGGTCCCAGGCCCAGCGACGCATCATCTGCAAATAAACAAAAAAGAAATGAATGAACGACACGGACGGGCCTCAGGAGAGCAAGCCAGATATGGAGCTACAAGACCAGGAATACACGGCACACACGTGACGCAGCTCAGACATTAGAGTAACATGAGACAGGAGGTAACTGGACATTGCAAACTGTCAAGAAGGTCAATTATAGTGAACTCAGTCTGAGAACAGGACATTTAGCCCAAATGCAAATATGTACATAGGACAATCTAGAATGTTAACCAATGAAGCAATCTATATAAAGATAGCATGTTTTTTACGCATATAGCCAGAGGTCCAAGTGAGAAGGAACGAGGGGTTACCGATTACCCCTCTTTTTGGGGCAGTACCACTACTTTTGGGGCTATCTCCCATTCATTTTCCCTATTCCCAGTTTACACTATGCCTACGTATTTCTTTATACATTGACCTCTGGAACTGTTCCTTTAAAAAGTATATATTCTTCAACTAAACAAAGCCCACTCCTCCACTTCATGCGTCCCTCTTTTCTGAAAGCTCGTGTAATGTAAATTAAACACAGAATGCACGAATACAGTCGCCCACAAGGGTCACTGCCCCACCTTATCACTGTGGCTAACACAGTCCCTTGACACAAGTACAACTTTGTGCGGCAGCGCCCCCGGGTGGCTGAACATGGCCTAAAACATGGGCTTTGATTGACAGATCTGACCAACATCAAAACTGTCTCAGACGGGCCACGGCCCGTGTGCACCTTCAGAACATACACTGAAGTGTGAGACTGCACCCCTCCCCCTCCTTTCACACACCACCCGTCTTAACATCCCTCTTTCTCCTCAATCTCGTGTGTAATTTGAGGCAGAACGAGGAATGTCCTTCAGAACAAAAATCGATGTTAAGGACTGTTCACCCCCAAACCTCCCTCCACCATCCTTTACTTACATCATCATCCACAATCTCTAACATCTTTAATGGCACTTCTCAACAAAGCGCAGCTTTCCCCGCGCAAAGCTCAGGGAAAGTGGAGACAGCGTTCTAAAACAGGCTGATGTCCCAGAACCGTGACGTCACAGTGCAGCCAGACGTCACAGTGCAGTATCCGAGCAACAGCCTGGGCCGAAGTCAGTGGTCAGTGAGGAGCAGGGTGCCAGCCAGGGAAGTTGACTTTGAAATACCTACTGTGGGGGAGGGGCGCTGAAACACAGGCAAACAACCTTTGAGAAAATCACTCCTATTTTTTTCTAGTGCATTTTAAAGTACTCAATTAGCATTTTAAAATGCATATTTTCTTAAAGCAAACGTTTCTTTCGTTTTGCTCAAACTGTATTTTAAAATGCAGTTTGGGAAAATGTGCATCTGGTTCTTTAGCGAGCAGTTTTTTTTCTAAGTGCAGATGGGCAGTTCCTCTGCTAGTGCGTTGCTTAGCAATAGGGTAATAAACTGATTAGCTTTCTGTCTTTTAGCAGAAAAAACGAGATGACTGGTGTTTCCGAGAGCATGCATCCCTCACAGCCCATGCGCAGGCATCAATTTCGAGGAAGGCTGGGGGGCCGTAAAGTGCCATTTGGTGGCAGTCACCACATTTACATACAGTTCAGTCGATGCGCGTTCACCTGCTGAGGGGGAGTGAAGTGGAGTGCGGAGGCAATGTTCACATCATCATATTTCAAAAAGCACGCCTGATTTTTGCTTTAAGACAATATGCATTTTAAAGTGCTAATTGAGTACTTTAAAATGAACACACAAAAAATTCAGAGTGATTTTTGATCCGGACTGGTCCTTTAACTTAATGTCAGGCCAGGGCCAGCTCCCAGCCCCCAAGGGCAAGATTTCCAGGTGGGACTGGAGCCCTCAAACTCCCCCATAGTTGGCGCCAATGGTTCAAGCAGATTACCATTCACACACCCCACCCTTGCCCTACTAAAATACGCAATAGTAAGCTTTGGCAATGCCATTCGTTTTCTGAGAAAGTTTCTTTTTGGGGAAAGTGGGAGAGCGCGTAGAGCTAGGAGCTCTAGGTGCTAATCCCAATTTCTCAAGCTGGCCGCTTCCTTCTTATCCAGGGGAAATCCGTTGTCTCCCTGCCTGACCTCATAGATTGCTCGAAAGCGACTAGAAAACCAGCATTATGCACTGTATAACAAAATTTTGTCCTGAAAAATACATTTAAAATTAGTCATGAGACCAAAAACCTAGTTGTATGGTGATGCTTGTGAGATCTCGACTGCACTTGCTCACAAAGATACAGACACCAATCTATGTCGCGGGCTATGACCCTGCACCTGCGCAGGAGCCCTATATTTATTGTAGGCACGATGACACAGCACGAATGCCGTCTGCGTGTGCATGTGTGGGCAAGTCCCACACATGCACACGCATGTGTGGGACTTGAATCAGATATCACATCCCTCTTCAGCTGGTTTCAAACTGTCCCTCCATGTAGCAGTCTCTTAGATGGGAGGAGGGTACTGGATTCCTTCGAAGGTCATATCATTGGGGAGACAGTCTTTGTCCTCTGGGTTCCTGTGGAGGAGGCTCATTGGGACCGGTGTGTGCAGGGCTGGGGACATGGACACGGGATTCGCTCTGGCTGGGAATCGGGGAAGCTGGGTCCTGGGCGGCCCAGTCTTCTTCTTCATTCTCGGTGAGTTGGTCTTCACACCGCTCCTGAAACACGGACTGGTCTCGCCAGAGCTGGGGCGGTGGTCTGTTGAACATGGACATATTCCGGCATATTTGCTCATTGGCTCTGGCAGCGGTGACCATTGATCCTTTCCACTCCATAACCATCCAAGGCCTGGATTCAAAGTTCAAGGAAGTCTTTCCAGTCTTCTGTCCGTCTTCTGTCAAGGTCTCCGACTTTGATGCCAGATGGAGCTGCCTTATGACTCTCACTCTCTCTGGTGTTCCTCTTCCTTCGTTCACAGTCAACATCCTGCTGATCCACCTGGGTCAGGAGACGAGGCCCCTCCCCTGGGAGGGCATCTCGGATGGACTGGCCAAACAGGGCCGATGCTGGAGATATATGAGTCAAGGCATGGGGAGCCCTATATTCATTTAGGCTTGGTTTTACAGTAATTGCATTTTTAAAGTAATGCGTTACTTTGACTTCGCCGGGCGAAATTCAGACATCTTGCCCGGGGACCGTTTTTTCTACACTCCTTCTGCCCATCTGGTGATTAGCTGTAGAATCACCTTTTTAAAAACCTTTTTAAAAAAATCAGGTTTTGATGATAAAAATATACAGAAAACATTTTTCACGAAAAATAGAAAAAAGTATAGGCTGTCTTTAATGCTCTTTACTAAACCTCTAGACTCGTGTTTGGGATGACCTGGTCCCTTTTAAGCACCGACTAATCCAGTCTTACTGGTGAGAGTAGGGTTGTGGGGTATCGTGATCATGTGTTGCGGTTGATCGGCTACATTTCCTACAGGTCTATCTGCATTTCAAGTTATTGGTATGGGATCCCAACATGCTGACCGACTCTACGAGAAAGCCGTGCTCCTATTACAGAAACACGGGCAGGTAGGTGGGGGAATCTGAAGATATAGTTTGAGACCTTCACCCTGTCCCTTTAGTCACTGAAGCCCATTAAAGACGGGGCTCTCTGAGGGGGTAGTGCGGCCCGTCATGTCCAAGGACAAGGGCTATGCAAGGGTGAAAATTTTTGTTTCATTTAACTTGTATTGCGCTGAAATCCATGGGTGTCAAACACACCTTGAAAATGGTTACAAGGAGAGGGGGAAAAATGTAGGTCATACAGAGGAAGTACAGGAATTAGTTGACTATGAATGAAAGCATGATAATTGGAAGACTTCTCCAAAGATTTTCCTGTTGTCGGGTTGCTGGGTAATGTATTCCAAGCTCTGGGGACATTAGTGTTCTTTTTTGTACAGGGGCATTCCAGTAGACCAGTGTTGCTGGATCTGAGAATTCTGTAGTGGGCTTGGGCCTTTGAGTTGGATAGGTAGTGTGGTGCCTGGAAATGGGTGCATTTGAAAGTGGTTACTTTAATTGCATCCTTTCTGCAATTGGGATCCAGTGAAGCTCTCCTTTTAGAGGCGATGTAGTTCGATCCAACTATACTCACTGCTTCATTCTGTAACACTTGCAGCTTGGATATGTTCAGGGAGGGGGGTTTGCTAAGAGGATGTTGCAGTAGTGGACGAAGTGGGAGCATGGCTCTAGCTAGGGACGCACAGTTTTTATTCGAGGGGAAAAGGGATACTCTGCCTTGAGTTTCAGGTGGTAGTGGGACGCCATGACTAAGTTGCTAATGTGTGGGGACATGGAAAAGGTTGATTCCAAGTATGCCCCAACATCTTGATTTTGTTTACAACTTTAATTGGTGAAAGGGCGATGGAGAAGGATTCGTATTTTGGGGCAAACTTCTTTTTGGTGGCGTTGGATGCTACCAGCATGAGCTCGGTTTTATTGCCTTTGAGGCACATCCAGTTCACATCCATCCAGGTCAACAATGGTCTAGCAGGTCTCTTCCAGGGTGCAGTGACCCATATGGTTATGAGGTTTGTGCTTGGCTGATACTTATAAAGGAATGTAAATGCATAAACTGCCTCTTCCGATGAGGTTCAAAGATTGTGTGACTGGAACTACTTGCCAAGGTCAAAGTCCTGACTCTTTCTGTCCAAACACCATTGATTACAGAAGCAGTGGTAGTAAGACCACCTTGAACGTTTCTGTATTTGTGCATGGCTCCCTTGACCGTCCCGCTCATGCCCTAAATGAGATGTCTGGTAAAGGGCAACGGGCTGTTGGAGGTGGGGAGAGGGGCACTACATGTATCTTCTGGCCTTCATCCTTGCACAGTGGCAACCCGGACTAGTATAAGGAAGCCACATCTCTTTAGGCTTTACTCAATTTATTAAATCTCCCACCAATGAGCACGGCAATACCCTTGATTGGGTTTTGTCTCATAATGTGCCATTAGAGATTATTAGCATTGTACCTTGCGTTTGGTCGGACCACTTTCTGATCCACTTTGCCCTTCCTATCGATAAATTAACTTTGAAACCTAAGTTGAATCATACTACTTGCCTTCGACGTCATACAAAAAAAATCGCTTCTGCCTCCTTTGAAGAACTCCTACACAAGGAGCTAGTTGACTTTCAACACATTCAGGACGTAGAAATCTTTGCTACTCAGCTCCGTGGTGCACTTAACTCTGTTACCAATACTCTGGCACCTGCTAAACTAAAAACTTGCAAACCTCATGTGAATAACAAGACTTGGTTCTCAGCTGACCTTCTGGCAGTGCGCAAAATGAAACGCAAAGCTGAGGTTACATGGAGACGTAATCCCTCTGCAACTAACCTTGCAACTTATAAAGATATGGCCTCTCATTATAAAAAACTGATACTAACCTCCAAAGCTGCACACTTTGAGAACAGAATTTTAGAGGCAAAAGATAATTCTAGAGAACTCTTTGTCATAGTCAAAGAATTAGAAGGTATTCCTTCTGCGGTCTCCACACCACCTCCTTCTAAAGAATGGTGTCAACTCCTGCAGAATACAATATTTGCAAAAACGGAGAAACACCTTGCAGCAATACAGGCACGCTGCAAATACTTGCCACCGCTGCATAATCTACCACATCTTGCAGACTCCCTGCCTCCTTCTTTTTCGTTTCAACAAGTCACTTCTGAGCAAGTCATCGAGGCGATTACAGCAATGAAGTCTACGGCATATGGCGGTGACGCATTTACCGCAGACTTAATCAAAGGCTCTGTCCATTTTCTAGCTCCTATTCTTGCTAGATTAATCAACTTGTCTTTTCAATCTTCTATCGTGCCTGGCGCTCTCAAAGAGGCCTGGATTGCCCCCCTACTGAAGAAGCAGGGATTGAACCCGGAAGACCCAGCTAATTACCGACCCATAACTAATGTCTCTTTCATCCTCAAGATATTAGACTATATGGCTCATTCTCAAATACGCTCATTCATCGAAACTCATAACCTTTTGAACCCCCGTCAGTCCGGATTTCGCAAAGGTTTCGGAACCGAGACCGCTCTGTTAGATCTTAAGAACCGTTTATCGAACATAATTTGACTCAGGCAGCACAGTGTTACTCCTACTCTTAGATCTAAGTGCTGCGTTCGATCTTGTTGACCACTCACTCCTCACTTCCCGATTGCTACATCTATTTGCATTTTCCAATAGTGCTGCTAACTGGGTGAAATCCTTTCTGGACAATAGGACAGCTAAGGTCTTTCTGGCCGATGTCTCCGCGGATCCCTCCCCCCTGGTCAGGGGCGTCCCTCAAGGCTCGTGCATGTCACCTACTTTATACAATCTTTATACTCGCCCGCTGTTCGACGTCCTTGACCAGGAAGGGGTGGGATATACCAACTACGCGGATGACACCCAGATCTACCTTCCACTTTCCGGCAACTACGAACTGGACCTACAGAAAATATAGGCCATCTTCCTTGTCATCCAGCGATGGATGGCTTGGAATGGTTTGGCACTTAATTGTGACAAAACAGAGATTTTAATCCTGGGCACAAGACAGAAGGTCAGTGCTCTTCCGGTGGAATACGGCTCTTTCCTTATCGAAGGTAGCCAGCTACAAACGGCTAAGAGCGTAAAAACCCTTGGTGTTTATTTGGATGACACCCTCTCGATGTCGGCTCAAATTAAAAAGGTCAAATCTTCTTGCGCCTACTTGAATAAATTGTTAATACAGATTAGGCCTTATCTCTCTCTTAAAAATCTGACACAAGTTGCTGGCGCTATTATCAATTCCAGGATCGACTACTGCAATAGTCTTTATGCTGGGATTGATAAAGGGCTTATTCAGTCCCTTCAAGTCATTCAAAACAATGCTGTGCGTGCAGTAACTGGGACCACACGTAGAGAGCATGTTTCGGCCGCAAGACAGAGTCTTCACTGGTTGCCTGTACGCTGCAGAGTTGCACACAAGATCTGCTCACTAACGCATAAATGCCTACATAAAACTGCTCCCAGCTACCTGAGTGACTGCATTAATGAATATGTGCCTCGTAGATCTCTCAGATCAGCTAACTCCTCCAAACTCATTGTACCTAGGTTTCGGCTGGTAACGTTTGGTGGCCGCAGCTTCGCTGCCCAGGCACCAATTCACTGGAATGCTCTTCCACCAGCTATTACAAACATCAGAGATTTGTCTCAGTTCAAGAAAAAACTGAAGACACACCTCTTCCCTGCCATCACTTGAATACCACTGCTTTCCTTACCACAGATGCCGACCCATTTCCTCCTACTGACCTGACTTCCGGATCATGATTTGACTCTGCTGCTTGGTGTGTGCACTGAGGCCTATGGGCGTGCTGCACATAAAATAAATTTCTGATTCAGATTCTGATTCTTGTACACAATTGTCCTGGACATTAGCAACTAACTGTAGTGGTGCATACCTCCTCCTCATCCCCCCCACCCACATGGTTTAATTGCTCCTGTAGCTGAGCACATTGCTGAATACTCTGATCTGTTAATGAATCTTTGGCCTCCTTCTCAGTCTAGTGCCTATAGGTGGTAATTAAAGACATTTACTATCCCCTGTAGGAGGGAATGGGAGATTGCAAATGAAGAGGAAATCCTAGCCCAGGGACACCTCTCCTTGTCATACCTTGTGTATCTTAGGCCGACTGTTGAACGAGGCTCTTACACTGTCGATCCTCAAGCAAACTGTTCCACTTAGTCTGAATCTGCCACTTCAGAGGCTGGAGGAGCTCAGCTGTAGCGAACACCTCATTGCCTGAACTTGAATGTCCAAAGTATGACCAAGTGTGTTGCCCATGTATTTATGTTGGGGGAGATGGGTGTGGGTGGAGCTTTGCCCCAATTAAGGTCCCTGGTTAAAATTAGGTAGTAAGTTTTTGCTGACGACCCAATAATCCATGGGGCAGAACCCTATGAGTGCAGGGGCGAGGAGAAGGCAGAGCTCTCAAGTGCTTCTTTTTATGAGTGTTACAAAGTTTTTAAACATGGATCTGTTCTAGAGGCACCAGAGATTTAAACTTTGGTGAATGATTAATACCAAACATGCTGGATTCTTGCCATGAACTTTGCATATCTATTGATCAGTAGCCCCAGCTCTCACCAAATAATGTTTCCTACCCTACCCAGTTGTGTCTATCCAAGAGCTGACCTGAAAGTCATTTGGCCTTTAGCTGTATCAAAGGCTGCACCAAGTGGCAGACTAGCCACTAAAATGTAATTGTGAATGCGATACACTTATGGCCCCGGGAGGGAGGATGTGATGCATATGAGGGAGGAGTCATTACACCCACTTCAGCTCTTATGAGGCCCATCCTTCTGACTCCTGAAACATTTTGATAGTGTGGCTGAACATACCACACCCAGAACCCTTGGTGCAGCCCTTGTCATTTAACTTCCAACAATATCCCAGGGAATGGGGTGCTGGGCTTTGTGATGGTACGTGAGACGAAGTCCACAACCCTTCACCACCTAAATTCCTCTTTGCAGATTTAGTCACCTCGTTCAACAAATGGAAGCTTTCTTCATCCCAAACAATGGTTTTCTAATTGGCTTTCATCATCCTAAACTTGGTGTCAGTGGAGCCAGGCACCTTCACCATGATCTCAGAGCCCCTGCTATAGTGTTGACCTGTGTAAACAAACTATCTTCTAGCTGGGGCTCCCGCTCCACGATTACACCAGCATAGACTGAAAAACAAGCCAGATAGTTTATTAAGTTCCTCTCAACCCCCGAAGTGCCTGCTAGAAGATGCCTGTTCTGGCACAGGAGATCCTGGTGAGGGTATGTTGGGTGGCGGCATGGGGGAATCTCCACTAGGAGGATAAGGGGAGGGTGAAGCAAGGTCCCAGAATCAGGCACTCCATGGGACACCTGGGGTCCTGAAGGCAGTTGCATCATAAAGGGAGCCTATCTTGGTATTTAAATGATGCGAGCGAAGGCTGGTCCTTTTACTGCAAGCAGGTGACCAGCAAGGACATGGAATTTTCTCACGGGATCAGCCAGGCGGGCTGCATGAAGATTACTTGACCCCCCTCCCTATAATCTGAATGGATGATCTTATGCGGTTATCATTTGGTGATTAGACCGGAAAAACCACTCCTGGGTTGAATCCCAAATTGTACCTGTTGTCCAGGAATGCAATGAAACTTGTAGCATCATGTCATGCAGTCATGATGCCCTTGCATTATGGGTAGATAGATACAAATAGTTGACCTTGTTTCAGTTTTTTTATTTCATTTTTGCCCTTCTTAGAAATATTTCTCCATTATCCGCTAGGAGTAAAGGCAAATGCTTTGCAAAGAGGAAGGGAGCAGCAGCCAAGTCGCCGTGCTCCTCACACGGCGGCCATCTTCCCCATTTTTGCCCTTCTTACCATGTTGAGCTGTGGGGTCCCAAGTGGCATTTAACCAATAAACGATAACAACATTTTCCACTAATATATCATTTTGGTATTCTTTCAGGTATTCATCTGTTAATTGCTGTGTTTTCTTATGTCTCCTGGTGGTGGAGACCTCTAAATCACTACTCCCTTTATACGAAAGGGAATCTTTCAAACCTGTTTGCCTTGCAAAAGTCCTAGCTTACACACATTTGGTGCTGTTTAGAGGTCCAGGAAGTTTTCCATTCTACTTCAGACCTGCAGTAATAGCTAGTCTTTGACCAAGTCTATGTTTTAAGTCTCTACACGTAGCATACTAAAATATTTTCTGTAGTTGTCCCATATTCCTTCCAGACTCCTCCAGGGCCTAGGTATGCCAGATTGTTTTGTGTGGTACTTACTGGTCGTGATGGTCGTTAGCTTGGTGAAGGACCTGAAGTGCTCATTCAGAGGCTGTATTCTAACAGACTGCTCTAAATGCAGCACACTTGTACACTGCATTCTTTAATGCAAGTGAGCTCCTGACTTACCTGTCTCTGGTAGTGGTGGCATTCTGTATCTACTTCTCTCAATACTGGTGCAATATTCTTGGCTGTTATTACCATTTGCTCCAGCCTTCTAATGGGATTAAGGGATCCAATACCTGCTCACACACATTTGAGAGAAACCTTAGGTATTAGTACTTGGATTGTATAAAAACAATCGTTCTGTGCACCCTTATATTAAAGGATGACCTGACTTCTCTAGGGTCTCAATCACTTCAGTGGCTGTTTTTCCATTATGATTGGCACCTTGTCTTTTGTGTGCTAATAGATTGACATGAACACAAAGGTTGCTGCAACCAGAATGAGCAGGGTTGCTCTGCAGCAACTGTTGGTATTCACTCCCTGATCAGGTGTCACTCTGGAGGAGAGATTGTTTCCTTCACTGATGTTTCCATACAGCATCTTGGAGGCTAAAGTGTCTACTCATTGGCTTACAGAAGGTATTGTATAAAGTTAGTGTTGTCCTAGCAGAGTATAAAGAATTGCTTGGACACTTTTGTGAGGCATTCCGTGTTTCCACATAGTCAGGGAGCTGACTGCAGACACAGGGCGTCCTGCCTTGGGCGTCCGGACATTCAAAGAACAGACTTCCAAGGACAAGCATGGCTGTTGAAAAGGTGGGAAGAGTGGAAGATAAGGCTACAAAGGCTATGCCTCCTACTTCCAAGACTCTACATGCCTCAAACCCAGGAGCTTCAGAACACCTAACACTGGTAAGATGCACTTGTCCCATACCCCTTGGAATCCAGACCCCAGAGGTGGAAGGGACACGGTGGTGCTGGAGGTAAGCCTTAACCTGGAAAAGGCCCATCCCAAATACACACATCTAGGATTCCTCCATGAGGCCTGAGGCGGGGGAAGGGGTTACACCATCTGGGAGGCTGACCATGCAGCACGTGGACCCAAATCATGTGAGCCGTGGCGGTCTCCCACCCGTAATGTGGAATGGTGCGACACGAAACACTTTGAGAGAATAGACTCATAGCTACGAGATGTGGTAGATGTGTTGATATATCCAAAACCCAAAATATCTGCCACCTCTACTGACCCTGGCCTACACATGATATCCCACATGTATACCCAGCACTCCAACACCCTCATGCATGACTATGCCATAATGGCAGTCCTGAAGATACGTGTATATTTGTAGGAGAAGTTAACAATAAACGCTACAATAGTTAGGATTGCTAACATGTTTCCTTCCACAGGTACGAGGTAGATGAGCAGCCCTGAGAGACAGCTGAGTCTGTAGTGGGGGCTATACAAATACCTCGCAACATAACATGTGTTTGTGTAGCCCTGTTCTATGCCTCCGAATACTTGTGACGGACCCACCGACCCTGGTATGCACCCCAGTTTTACTGTTTTGTAACGCCTGTCAATACTGGACTGATTGTTGGATGGCCCAGAGATTAGATTGTTATGTTAGTCACTCATATATAGTGCTCGCTCGACGACCCAAGGGTAGCTCGGTGCAGAAAGATACTGAGCAGAATAAGGCTGTACCAAATAGATCCAGGGTGGTTACTAAACAGGAATGTTTTAGTGTTTTTCTAAAGGTGAAGTGATTTGCAATGGAACAGGGAGACAACGGTAAGGTGTGCCAGAACAAAAAGCCACCAATCCTGGATTTACAAAAGTGGGAAACTTGGCAAAAAATAGCACCAGCTGAGCGCAGGCAGTGAATAGGGGTATAGTGACAGAGCTTGTCTCGCAAATTGATGGCACCCTGACCATAGAAGGCTCTGCGTGGGGCACTGAGCCTTAAACTTGAGCCTAGTGGCCACTGGGAGCCAGTGAAGCTGTTCAAGCAGAGGAATAGTATGAGCATTCTTTGGTGCCCCTGTGGCCAGACGAGTAGCCACATTTTGAACAACCTGCAGCCTGCGAATATGCTAATCTGGTTGGCCGAGCAGGGTGGTGTTACAATATTCCAGCACAGAAGCGGCAGCGACAGATGAGTGAAGATTAGCAGGCAGGTAGGGGAGTGTTTTACTGAGACAAGCTGGCTTAAAATGACCTGAGTTGCACCTAGCACGAACTTGCACCTCAGGAACCCGAATGGTGGAGATCTTGATCCCAAGATTCTTAGATTTCACAGGCTTAGGCAGAAGCCCCTGGAAGCAGGCCAAAAATCAGGAGACCAGAGTGAATCGTCAGATGGGGAACCAACCACCAGAACTTCAGTCTTGTCTGCAATCAGCTTAAGCCAATTGGCACTCATCCGCTCTCCATGTCTGACAGAAAATTAGTCAGTCTAGTGGCTGTGCCGCTCTTGATCGATACACCTGAGGAGCTGAGTCATTCGCATATGTGTAGAGGTGACAGCTGTGGGAGAGGATGAGTGTGGCTAGTGGCTTCATGTAGACATTGAAAAGGAGAGGAGCAATGGCTGAACCCTGAGGAACCCCACAAGTCATGGGGAGAGTGCAGATTTAAATGAGGGCAGAGAACGTGTCAATGTGTTAAAAAAAAAAACATGTCAGTGATTCCGGAAACAGGACTGCATGGTCAATGGTGTTGAAGGCTGCCAACAGATTGAGCAAAATCTGCACTTTTGCTTCTCCCCGCCTCCCCCTTACTATGCCTCATTTACCTCAGTCTAGAGTGTAGTCTATGCTGCGATTCGGAGCGTGACTGGGTAACTTTCTCTCTATTCCCAATAAAGAGGCTGTTTGGCAGGGTGGTCCAGGATCACAGGAAAGGGACTTGAGTTGACTGCCCTTTTTGGCCCTTTCAGTAAGCAATGACCTGGAAGACTACCATGTCTTTTCCTTCTCATGATGTCCTTCAGTCTGCAATCTTTTGGAACACAACACATTTACACCACCTTGTAAGCAGGCGTGTCTTCCCCTTGTTGGGGAGGAGGGAAAAATTACTTCCTTGGGGATCTATGAGTGACCATGTTTATTCAGAGCAAAACATTACCCAGAGGTGCCATCAACTTTCCACAGCCACCAGGTTGTCTTTGCGAATGGGTCTGAGTGGTCTGACCAGGTTCCCACGCCACACAATCAAATGGAACTGGCAGTGGCGTTGGGTGGACTGTGGTTTCACTACAACCTTTGTTAGGCCACACTGCTACATCAGCACTCCTTTGGCAAATATATTCACATTTTCACTTTTAATACCTCTGTCTCCTACCAGATCATCTCACTAACTGGAGAATGAGTTTATGGTGGTGCTGCCAGTCACCTATCTGCCCCTGACTTGGCATATCTTCTCCCATCAATGGCATTAACCCCTCATCTTTATGTCTGTGTTTTGAGAGTGGCAGACTTCCATTCATATTTGGCTAACTGCCACATTGTGCTAGGGTGTCTTTTGTATTGGGCTGGATACCTAGAGCAGCCTCTTCAGGTTTGTCCCACCTTAGGGCTTGGCACCTGAGTTCCCTGGTGCAGGATCAATGACTTTGAGCTGTCCCTGTTACTCCTTTTGCCCTTACTTATGAACTTTCCAAATTAGCCCTCAGAAAATGGCTGCTCCTGGAAGGTCCGGGCCAGTATGCATGCCACTGTCCCCTAAGGGAAACGCATGGTTCTGCCACTACTGTAGCAACTCTGCTCTGATATCTTTTTGCAGGCCTGGTATATATGACTTGGGGTTAACTTTCCTTCTTTTGCAGAGTCCTGAGAAGCTGCTTCTTGGAAGGATACCGATGCCCTGCAGCATCTACAGACAGATACCCTAATCTTGTTTTTTTCTAGAACTTTCCATGGAGTGATGGCTGTTCAACCTTGAAATAAAACTTGGTGGTGTGGCAAATTCCAAATGACAAGAGACCAAAAGGTCACCCAAATATGAGATATTTATGGACCTTTTTAAAATTAGAAGCTTGAACTTTCCTTCTGTGGTCCTTAAAGTACGTTGCTTTAGTTTGTGGCCAGGTCATTCTAAGTACAGTATGTCTTTGCATTAATTACATGGGCCTTCAATTGAGGCTCAGGACAATATTTTGGTATTTACAAATATTTCTCTGTTAACCTACAGAGAGCCCTATACCAGCAGAAGGGTGAAATGGCAGCATGACCAAGGGCACTTCCAATATGTAGGGAAATGAATGTGCCCGGTTTCAATCCTTAAGTGTTGTGAAGAGGAAAGTCCCTGCACCGACCGTGCAGACACCAATATTTCACTATGATATTGTAACCTCAATAATCAATAGGGAATTGTATAAGTAACCTCAATAGACCATAGCGAAGTCCTCCAGCTGGCACGTTGGAGCCCAGTCTGTTGTGATACACACAAGGAAATGAGGGTGATAATTCCCTATATACTCATCAAATCAAGGAAGCCTGTTTGGCTGGAAGCATTTACTGTCTGGAAGCCAAGTGGCAACACACTATGAGAAATGTCGCTCAACGGAAATATGTCCAGACAAGGTCTACTGTAAATCCTTGCTAGTCTTTTTAAAAACTGAGGTGAGAATTTCCAATCGATAAGAATTCTTGCAGTGTTGAATAGTTGACTATGGTCATTAAGGAGTTTCCTGCTCCTAAAGGTGTGGTATTTGTCTTGGGCAGTTGAGTCACCAGGGCTGTTTCTTCTAGTATACAGACACCTGAGACTATGCCAAACTTTATTACCGAACTACACAAACATTTATCTTTTTTTTTTTTTATTATTATTTTTAGTCATGACAGAAATACAATACAAAAAGAAGAGAAAAATAGAAAATAAAAACGATAACAAACCAAAAATGTTCAGTAATTACACTCTTTACAGAAAAGAAAAAAAGCTGATAGTATTATTCAATAATAGTACAATCTTCTATATACGAAAATAAGGGTCCCCACCAGTTTAGAAATTTAAACATTCGGTCAGACCGCTCAAGAACTATTTTTTCCAACCAATATTTATCGAGCACGTTCTTCCACCATTCTGATTCATGTGGTGAGTGAGGATCTTTCCAATGCTTCGCAATAACAATCCTAGCCAAAATAACAGTTTTATAAACAAATCCTTTAACATTTGGAGTTAGCCAATCAGAACCACCCCTAATGATTATTTCAATATCAGGATTCAGCGTGGTCTTGATAACAGTAGAAATTCTGAGGAATACCCTCTGCCAGTATTGAGCTAGGTCTGGGCAGCTGGCAAACATATGTAAAAGGTTTGCCTTCTGTAAGCGGCATCTGGGGCAGTGAGGGATATCACCCTTTGCCCATTTAGCTATTTTTTCGGGAGTATAGTACCAAAACAAGGCTAACTTCATGACATGGAGTCTTTGCCCGGTAGCCATGAGGTAGTGTTGTGCATCAGTTAATAGCGAAGGTACCAACCCCCCACCGCTTTCCTGTTCTACTAGGCCTAATTGATTAGCCCATTTATCAAAAAGGGAATCTATGTCTGTTACTACCGGTTCGATTAGTAGGTTATAATATCTGCCTATTGCCCCGCGCCCGACTGGCTTTAAATTAAATAATAAATATGTGTTTTCATCTGGTTGGTGCAAGGTAGGGATAAGCGGTCTAAGTAAATCACGTATTTCTAAATATTTAAAAAAGGAGTTCCTGGGTATGTTAAATTCATCTGTTAGCTGCTGGAAGGTTTTCATAGTTAACCCAGAAAATAATTGGTGTATCTTAGAAAGATCTGCTAATTTCCAAAAGGTACTGTATCGATCCTGTTGATCAGGATTTATTAGAGCTATGGGGGAGTACTTTGTTATACGTGGAATATTTAGAGTTTTTCGAATTTGGGACCATTGAAGAGAATAGTTTTTCAAACTTGTGAGTTTGATTTTCCTAGTGAATTTGATATCGCCCAGTTTCCCTTGTAAAGAGGCGGGGGTACAATCAGCAAGTAGCCTTAAAGCGTTATCCATAGATTGTTCAAGCAATAAAAGGGTTCTAATCCTACTAATTTGGGCGGCCTGATTATAGATTTTAAAATCCGGCAAAGACAAGCCCCCTTTGTCCCATGTTTGAATTAATTTTTGCCGGCTACGTCTGGATTTCTGTGCTTGCCAGATAAAACTATCAAAAATATGGTTTATTCGATTGATTTGCACCTTGGTTAATACCACCGGCAGAGCTCGAAAAAGGTATAGCATTTTATGAAATAGCGTCATTTTGACCATATTCACTCGCCCAATAATAGTAAGGGGGATTTGGGCCCACCTATCACAAAAAATTTTAAATTTGTTGATGGTCAGATCGATATTATATGCTATGGTCAGTTTTAATTCCTTACGGAATCTGACCCCCAAATAAGTGGCCTCGTTAGTAGTCTGAAGAGTACTGGGTGGACAATTCCAGGCCATAACTTGTGTTTTCATAGCATTGAGCTCATAACCAGAGTGGGCACCGAATTGATTAGCTAATTCTACTACAGCAGGATATGATTGGTTCGGATCTTGTGTAATTATTAAGATATCATCAGCGTATAGATTTATGTTTGGACAGAGAAATTGAAAAAGGTTAGGGGGTTGTATCCTGGGGTCTGCACTTATTTTAAACGCATAGGGTTCTATATACAGTGCAAATAAAAGGGGAGATAGGGGACATCCCTGTCGGGTTCCCCTTTCTATCCTGAATAGTTGTGTAGGTTTATTATTCAGACATAGATAGGACTGGGGGGACTGATACAATGCGGAAATTGCTGCAATATACCTATTAGGAAAATTGGCCTTGTCCAAAACAGCCCATAAAAAATTCCAAGACACTAAATCAAATGCCTTGCGGGCATCTAAAAATAATAGGGCTACGGGTATATTATATTCTAGTGCCACATCAGATAGTATAGCAACAAAGTTGGTATGGGATGTAGTATCCCGCCCACCGACAAAGCCATGCTAATTATAAGATACGAGAGAGGTCATATTTTTTACTAACCTAATTGCCATTAGTTTGGTGTAGATTTTACTGTCCGCGTTAATTAAAGTAATAGGACGGTATGAGTTGCAGTCAGAGGGATCTTTGTCTTTTTTAGGAAATACGATGATTTTAGAGATTTTCCAAGAAGACGGGATAAGGGTTGAGTCAAAAATTGCGGAGAACAACAAGAGTAGTGGACCTATTAACTGTTCCTTAAAAGTTTTATAGATTTCTAATGGGAGTGAGTCATCCCCAGCTGCTTTTTCATTAGGCAGTAATTTAATTGCTTCTAGTATCTCTTCTTTCGTTATAGGATGAATTAATATTTCCTTCTCCGTTGGTGAAAGCTTTCGAAGGGGATCTCTCGTAGATAGTTCTGTATTTCCGCTGCTTCGGAGCCTATAGAGTCCTGGTCAGATTTATATAAATCTTTGTAAAATTCTAAAAAGGTTTCTGCGATCTCACTATCAGTTTGAGCCATAAGACCTGCCTTGTTCTTTACCATATTGATTTTACCGGTTGCAGCCTTGTCTCTAGTCATAGCTGAGAGACATTTTCCAATTTTGCCTGATTGCTCATATGCCTTGGTACGGTAAGTTTTGTTCTGCTCTTGTGCTCTCTCGCTAACAAGAGAGTTAAGCCTAGCTCTCTGTGTCTCTAGCTGAATCACGATTTTGTCAGTGTTATTGTTATTACTTAATGCTTCCACGTACTGGATCTCCAGACGTGTTAAGGTGGATGTTAGATTGTTTAGGGTGGTGAGTAAGATATTACGTTTATGGATTGTGTATGAGGTCACCCACCCCCTAAAAGTAGCCTTAAGAGCATCCCATACAATTTGAATGCTGGCCGTTCCATAATTAACTGTCCAATATTCCTCTAGCTTGACCTTGATTTCTTCAACAAACACTACATCTTTGAGTAGTTTTCTATCAAATGACCAGACCCGACTACTCTTAGATTCTCTCGAGTCCCATTTCATCATACATAAAATAGGTGCGTGATCAGATAATGCAATGCCTAAATATCTAATATCGACTCCATCTGCAATGTTCTTAGAGGTAAGTATATTGTCAATCCGTCCAAATTGTCTATGGGGATGGGAATAATAGGAATATTGTCGTACGTTTGGATTAGCACATCGCCATGGGTCACATAGTTCTAAGGTAGATATCATTCTAAGAAGAGCAGAGTGCATTTTTGGTTTATAATTTTTACAATTGTCTCCAGTTTTATCTAGTTTCACATCTAACACCAAGTTAAAATCCCCAGCGATTAGTACAGGGTTCCTAACACAAGCTAGTTCTATTTCAAGCTGTTGAATGCTGCAGGGATTATTTTTATTCTCGGCATACAATGTCACAATTGTAAATATATGACCTCTTAGCTTGAGGGTGGCCAAAATCCAGCGCCCTTTTTGATCAGTGTGATGGTCAAGTAATTCAATAGATGGATTATTAATCAGGATTGCAACCCCACAAGATCGATTAGCGCTAGAACAAAAGAGATTATTTCTGCCCCCCCAAAGTCGTAACAATTTATGCTCTTCAGAATTCAAGAGTGTTTCCTGTAAACATATGATATCAGGCCTATATAGTTGTATGAATGACCTAATTTTGTCCCTTTTGTTTCGGTCAACTAAACCATTAACATTCCAGCTTAAAATAATTAAATGGTTCTCCATTTATACAAAGCAAAATAGTCATAATTCAATTTCAAACACCCTTGTACAAATTGAGGTTGCCACAGTGATTGAACCCAGAAAAAAACAGAGAAAATATTTTTATCTTGCTTTGGTCTTTTTTGTATGGCCGTCATGACTTGTTTAGGTGCACCTCCCCACTCCACCCATAGGGAGACCTGGCACACCCCACTCCTGTGCGTCAGGATCCCCCCCTTAAGTGAACCCCTTGATGACCCACCCAAATAGCTCCCGCTGGGAAAAACAGCGGGCAAGGCAAGTGTGAGGATGGGGCCTGGGTGAACCCCCCTCCAACAGCGTATATGACTAAGTGGCTCAGATTAGTACTAGTCCCTTAAAAAAAAAAAAAAAATGAAAAAAGGCAGTAAATACATTAGAACATTATTTCTAAATTAGTAAAAAGTTAAGGAAACATACAGAAAAAAAACCCTAAGAAATACTAGACTGAAGAGTGAAGTAAAATTAAAGATACAATCAGGAAGTAGTCAGATTCATCCGTTCTAATAACTCATTAGCTGTCCTAATGGTATGAATTATATAGAATTGCTCTTGCCATTTGATTTTTAAACGCACTGATCGCTGAAGCCATACCTCGTTGGCTCCAGCAACTTTAAATTTAGAAATCAGTTGCTTAAGTCCCCATCGCCTGGAGGCAGTCTTCGGGCTCTCATGTGCGATTATATAAAAAGAAAAATCTTCATGGGTAATACTATTTGATTCACGGGCTGTCGAAAGAACTTGATCACGAACTAAAAATGTCTTAAAGTTCACCAAAATTGGGCGGGGGCCCTCTCTTTTAGGATCTCTAAATCTCGGATTACAGTGTACACGCTGAATGTCGGCAGAGATATCGATATCGATCTGGGATTCCGATGATTTTCACATTGTTCTTCCTCGCATGTGTTTCCAAGCTCTGAACGTCTAGCTCTAATTGATCAAGTCTAGTGAGAATGGTTTCAATCTTTGCAGGTAATGCCTCCAGATTCTTGAGCTTTAAGGAATGTTCCGCAACATTGGAGTCAAGAGCAGTTAGAGCCGCTTCAATGTTAACAGAGGTTTCCTTAATATGAGTCAGTTGAGTCTGAATAGAGTGATGTTTAGACTCAATTGACTCCGATAAGCTCTGAAAGTGCTGCTGTATACATAGCTTGATTTCATCGTTGGCCAAGTTTTGAGGAGAAGTTTGCAATCCTGAGTGACTTTGAGTTGATCTATGCTGGGAAAACTCATGACGCTGCATAGCAGAGTTTTTTAACAGAGATCGACCACCAGAGGCAGCCCAACCGTCAAGATCAAGATCAGTATCTGACTCACTAGAAGGATTGTCCTCATTCATTGTTGTTAAAGAAAAAAAGGGGTTAATACCAGTTTTGTAGGTTGCCTTCGGCCTCGCAACTTCCTTTATCTGCTTGGCTGCCTTCTGTTTTTTCCCCTTTCTTTTAAAGTCTTTTTTCCCGGAGGGAAAGCCAAAAGTTTTTTTTTTCCTACAGCCGGCGATGACGTCTTGCCCGGCCGCCGAATGTTGTTTTAACTTCTCTATTTGTAGTGAAGTAGTTTGTCCTGATTGATCCTGTGCTTCGAGAATACATGACGGAAGAGAAGTGTCGGGATAGCTGGAGGGCATGGCGGCTTCTACACCAGCTGATTTCTCCAGGGAAAGCGTTTGTTGATTTGTCAGCGGTGGTATTAGAATATCAGCTGAGGCGAAGGCGTCGAGCGTTGTGCCGCACTTATCAGCTGCTTGCTCTTGTTCTTCCGACCGGGAGCCCTGCGGCCAGTCCAGCCCAGGAGACGTGGCGGGTTCCCCCCGAGGCACCGAGGGATTCGGGAGTGGGGGGTAGAAGCACCACATATGTCCGGGATCCCGACAGCCTTGATAGGAGGGGGACCGGTCCCTACCGCCGGTCCCCCGGGTTGCTCGTCACAAGTGCCCAACGCTTCCTCCACCCCTACGTTCGCGCTGGAAATGGCAACATGGATCTGGGCTGCAGGAGGTTTGCTTAAGTCGCCAGGTAAGCGAATGTCTTTGGTTAAAGGATCAACAGTTTGATTCGAGGGGGGCACATTTTTTATAGGACAAATTGTCAGTGCGTCTTTAGTGTTTAAGGAGGTCTGTGTCTTTAGCAAAAGCCCCCACCGCTCAGGAAGGCTCCCTCTCCTCGGCTGGGGAGGGGTACGCTGTGTCATTTTTTCCCGGTAGGGATGTCTGCTATTAGTAGATTTAACAGGTCCAAGCGCGTAATCGATGTTCTCTCGAGGCAAAATAGTTGTGGCAGAAGACTCCGAAATTCCTACCCGGGTCTCGTCCAAAGCGACTCGTGACCAGGTACAGTGTGAACGGGTACCCTTTTTCGCCTTTGTAGGGCGTTTCACCGTCTCTTGTATATTGGATAGATATTTGGCAGTAACGGCTTTCTTTGAGGTTCTCAAGCGGCCGACGGCCGCGGTGTTTCCGTTTGTGGAGATTTGTTCTTCAGACTGGGTAGAGTCCCTGGTGGCGGAGATAGCTGAAATTGAAGCCTTGGTATGGGAGCGGGTAGCCCTCATGATCCAATAATGTCTCCTTGCATAAATGACATTCTCAGCAGCCCTGTAGAGCCAGCCCATGGTAAAAGATAGGTGTACCAGTCCAGCATTTATGCCATTTGTTCCATGAAGCTCCCTTCAAGTTCTGCAAATCAATAAATCAGCTTGCTGCTGTCGGAGACGGGGGAGCGCCCAGGCACGCTCCTCTGATGCCGCCAGTGACGGCGGCCATCTTGCCTACAAACATTTGTTATCTACACTTAGGCCATGATTATGATTTTTGCTTTAGAGATAAAACTTGAGTGAATTCTGTCCGATTATGACTTCACAATTTCAAGTTCAAAGAGGGTTTGATTCAATGGGTGATTTTACATAAGCCCTTGCACGTAGTAAAAGCACCCGTATTATGGGCCCAATCGAGAAAGTAGTTACGGTTGAGTATACGTTTGTTGTTTCCCCATTGACTGCAATGGGAAACAACAAACGTATACTCAAACGTAACTGCTTTGTGAATCAGGCCCTAAGTATATGCTTACTGGTGATTTCAACCTTGGTTCAGTGATGCTGCAGACAAGGAGGCACTCTTTGTGTGAATGCCTTAAAATCCCTTGGGTTTACACACCATGTAGCTGGCCCTGCACGCAGGATAGGTCAGACAATTGGTTGGATTTTGACAAATAGCCTGAATACTCCAACCACAGGTGAAGGGAGAACATGCCCTTAGTCAGATCATTGGTTACTTTCTTTTAACATCTCTTTTTCAATCAAAAGGTCTAAATAAAAGATGCGTGCAATATGTTGCTGCAATCTCAGGAAGATCAGGGAGTCAACAATTGCCCCTTTGTTGTCTAATCTGAGTGAAGCTATTGACCAGAATTCCCACCCCAACACCAGACAGACCCATATCACCAGAGCACTTGACACTATTCTTCCTCTTTCTGGACAGACCGCCTGTAACGCTTGCTTTACCGATGATTTGAGGGCTAGTAAACGGAAAGCTGGGTGGAAATGGGCTAAGTCACAGGATGACTTTGCCAATCAGCTGCTCTAAGAGAAGCCATATTAGCGTATACGGTTGAGATCCTTCATGCTAAAAAAACACCCCACTTTGATGTCCGTATCTCTCATGCACAATTTAACACCAGGGCGGCAGCAGCTGAAGAGATAATTAGACTAATTGATGATAGTGTTTCAGAAGGCTGTTACTCCCTTTTTGCTTACGGAAATGGCGCCCTGCTTCTGGGCGCTTGTAGCCGTGAGCCTCTCGGGGATATTTGGACTGTCAGGTAATTAATTATCAGAGTGTCAGGTTATAACCAGAGCCCCCATTCAGCCCCACTCCCGTGTCTCACATTCTTCATTTCGTTAATACAAACATATTCTGATTTCACATCTAAAGTCAAATCAGAGGCTCAGGGAGCGTTGCCCCAGTGTAGCGCAGAGAAGGGCGGGGCCGCGGCGGGCTGTGGGCTCTGAAGCATTATTGGTGAGTGGGCTGGTGTGTCTCTCAGGCATGAGGAGCGAAGGCTGGGCTAGAGTATGTGGGCCTGATTCGCAAAGCAGTTACGTTTGACTATACGTTTGTTGTAAAACGTATCCTCAAACGTAACTGCTTTGTGAATCAGGCCCCGTGTGTGTGAAAATCGGGGCGAGTAAGTGATAATATAAGTTTGTACTTTCGGATAATACGGTAATAACGGGACAGGGTCTGTGATGCGTAGGTGTTGCGGCCTGCACGCGCGCGCTGCACAGATCACACGGGACACCAAGTTACGTCCTACTCCTTTATTCTCCAGCTCAGAATGCCCTACATCCGGTGCTGCCGGATGTACGTCATCTCCCACTTCCGGTCGCAGCCGGAAGTCGGGAGACGCTGCAACAGTAGGGGGACGGGGTAACGGAGATTGTTAGCGTCGGAGAGGGTCATGGTCCTGGGTCATGGTTTCGGGGGTCCGCAGTCATATGAGTGGGGTCTGCCGCTATAACGCAGTGGCGGACTCACTTAAAAAAATAGGTCTGGGGAAACTTTGTTTGATAGGTCCAACACCGTGTTTTTTACTCGCATTTTAATTACAACCGTATTCTTGCATACAAATGGGCCAAACAGCAGAGGTTGGGTAAAGGCCTAATTTTAGCTGCTCTAAAAGAGAGGGAAGAGCTGATGCTCTAAGCAACAAACAGCACTGGTGCATTATACATACGATTATGGCTGGGTTTTATCATCTGACTTTTGATTAGAGCTATTGTATTTTTTTGCCATTTCTGTTAATTCAATAAGACATTATGCCCTCTCTGTTTTACCCACACTTTCATACTTCCTCTTTCCTCAACCAGAGGCGGATAGACCTATGGGGAGCTCGGGAAAATTCCTGAGGGGTCTGCCCCAAACTATCCTTTTTGGGCCTGTGCTTGCCCTGGCTGGGCCTGTCAACAGGGGCGGACTGACTCCAGAAATAGGCCCGGGAAAAAAATTTGACAGGCCCATAGGGGGGGGCAGCTGGTAGGTGAAAAAAATGTAATTATACAATGCAGGGGGAGTTGCAGGATTTGTAAAAGATCCGAGGCTATAGCCCATGCTGCATGAGAAGTTGGAGCGAGCGAGCACAGCGAGCGAGCCCGAACTAGATTAGGGGGACCGGGGGTTTCTCCCCCCGCGAGAAATTTAAAAAAAAAATCCTCCCAAATTGACATTTTTCAGTGCGATTTTTCCAAAATAACCAGAAAAATGCATATGTTTTAGTGGTCTAAAGAGCTACTGAACACATATTGGCTATTTGTAGCTACAGTAGGAAATAAAAATAACTGAGGCACATTACTACTGTCATTGCACAATTTTTAAACACAAGCAGAAGCACATGAGTAAAATGCTGAACAAAAGTTTTGCAATACAGTAATTTACATGGTGGGGGCATATAGGGAGAAAAATGTTCTTGCCCACGCTCAGTCAGTGTGTGTGCTTGCATGCCAAAATGAAAGGCTGGCCTTTTTTCTTGCAGGATTGGTTTGGGTTCACAGTCTGTGAGTCTTCATTTGGATGTCCTCATCACTATCCAGAAATCAGGCTGTACAGTCCACATCAAGTTCTCAGCTTTTTTATAGCTGGAGAAATAACTGACTGTCGAAATGTTGGTAAATCCCCTTGAAAATCAATGACGCACTGGTGGCCCGTCCATATGGATGCATGGGGCTCTGCTCCCCCCACCCCCCCTTTCACAACTGATCTCCCATCAGCTGAGCTGAATCACAAAAGGATGTGAAAAAGGGCATGCAAGGCCAGCGCTCGGGGGCAGCAGATTGGCTGCAAGTTCAGCTGAAGGCACGCATGCACATTGCGTCACCTGTGCTGCCATAAGAAAGCATTATGGATGCCTTCTTCGGCACCCGGAGTGGAACTTGCACACACATGAGCTCCGGAATTTCACCACTCTCACTCTCCAGCCTCCTTCTCTCCTCGGACCCACCCTCCACTTGTCACCAGCCTCATTTGTTCAGATTTTTTTCAGACTTTATTCGCCTGTTGTGCGAGCCTGGCATGGACTGCAAAGAGCCCATGTGCAGTGGTGCTCTCTTTTTTTCACCTTTTGGTTATTGTATACTACACATAGTTGCTTCATGCATTGGGTGAGAACATACTTTGCTATTCTGATTTTTTTATGTCGTTTTGATGTGTGAAAATTGGCGTGGAAAGAGGAGTGGCCTCTTCCAGATAGGCAGGGCTTAAAGTCCTTTTTTTATTTCAACAAAGGTGGCAACCGTACCC
This sequence comes from Desmognathus marmoratus, assembly GCA_031753695.1. Taxonomy (NCBI): domain Eukaryota; kingdom Metazoa; phylum Chordata; class Amphibia; order Caudata; family Plethodontidae; genus Desmognathus; species Desmognathus marmoratus. Next base: position 8,859 of record JASANK010641326.1, on the reverse strand, counting down.
GCCCCTCCTCACTACACCATGTGATGGGTTCATGTAGTAAATGAATACCGTTTCCAGCACTGATGATAGACTCACCTCCTGGTTCTGCCAAACCCAACAGTACCACAAAGTTCGAAAAGAGACTCCTACTTACAAAATATCATCTTCTTAGTTCAATAATTTAAGGACAGATTCCTGACGCTGGCCTGCTGCTTCAAAAGCCCACTGGCGTGCAATTCTGGCCTTTAAAGTGCAGTGAGTGTGAGCGTATGCCCAGAGAGTGGGACACTGGCAGGCCCGACTGTGGGTTCCAAACTTCCTGGTTTAGGAAGTTTGGAGGCGTAGGAAATTTGGAACGCACAGGTGTCTGAGGTGGGCACCTGCAGCGGCCAGAATAGGCCACTGCTGGCAAGCATGGAGTTCAATTTTGAACTCCATACTGTAGTTGCCAGCTGGCCCCTACCCCACAATCTGCCCGCTATGTTGCAGCTGAAACTAGTAGACAGCATCCACCCTTGTGCAATAATTTCGTTTTTAGTTTGTATAGCAGCAAATGCAACCAAAGTTTAAAGGACCAGTCCGGTGCAAAAATCACCCCTAATTTCTTTAGTGCATTTTAAAGCACTCAATCGGCACTTTAAAATGCATATTTTCTTAAATCAAAAGTCAGCCGTGCTTTTAGAGCTAGGATGATGTGAACATTGTCTTTACACTGCACTTCACTGCACCTAGCAGGTTTGCCAGGCGAATGCGTGTCTACTTCACTGTATGTAAATGAAGTGACTGCCACCAAACGGCGCTTTATGGCCCTTCAGCTTTCTCCAAATAGATGCTTGCCCTCGGAAATGCCAGATATCTCGTTTTATCTGCTGAAAACTAATCGGTTTATGACCCTTTTGTTAAGCAACTCACTAGCACAGCAATTGCCTGTCCGCACTTGGAAAAAAACTGCCTCGCTAAACAATAAGATGCCAATTTTCCCAAACTGTATTTTTAAAATACAGTATGAGCAAAATGAAAGAAGCATTTGCTTTATAAAAATATGCATTTTAAAATGCACTAAAGATAATTAGGAGTGATTTTTTTTCACTGCACTGGGCCTTTAAACTCCACTTAGACTTTCATATTTCTCTGTCACAGCGTCGTATCCTTCCCGTGCACGTGCTAAAAGGTCACAAAAGGTTTACAGTCCACCACCCCCTGGGGCACGGTGCTGGAATTAGCTCTTGGTTCTCGCAGCAGGGTGCGTTTACATACAGTGCAATGCTGGGCAGATAAAAGTTTATTCACACTTCCCAACATACCGTGATTGGGAGCTGGAGAGAAGAGTCCAGCTGAAGGCAGGGGCGCTTGTGTTTTTGTCCCCGGACCTGACCGCTCCGAGTTTCAGGTCCTGCTCATCCCTGGGGGGGGCTGGATTGGGCGTGCCTGGCCTGGCCTGGCCTGGCCTCCTCCTTCTCCACTGCTCCAAGTCTCTGTATGGCTGGCTGGCTGCTTTTGTTTCTCTTTATTGAACGAGCCGAAGGCAACAGAAAGCTCGGCAGAAAGCGCTTAAATATCTTTTCAACAAGAAAGCGCTTAAATATCTTTTCAACAAGAAAGCGCTTAAATATCTTTTCAACAACAGTTCCTGCCAGCGCTGAGGCAGACAACCCAGAGAGGTGTGGAACACCCCCTGAGCCTTCACTGTTGCAGGCGGCTCTGTGGAGGCAGCACGGACACTTTCTGTAGTAAACTGCAATATTTCAGTCCAGTCATTAAAATCCTTCACTTGTTTTCAGTGCTTGCACACTGGCAAAGACTACTCTCTGCGGGACTCTCTGTGCCAATTTCTTCGGGTGCCTACGTAGCACGTTTGGAAAAGGACCCACCCTGCAGAGCAGCAAACCAATTATACTGCAGCCTTCTTGTCAACATGAATAAAAGGCAGCTGTCTGATTGGCTAAATGCGCCTGTCATTTATCTTTGGTACAATCGGAATTGAGCTTCACAGCGGGTGTGAAACTTATTTTTCAGACCCGACATGGCGCCAAATTAGTGCAAATGGTACAGTGGGTAAGTCCTAAAGAATAAATGTGCTGGTCCCAGAAAAAAGAAGCCTATCATCCCAATCAAATAAAATCAGCGCTGCTTAACTCAACCATAAAAATATCCATGTGGGCTCCAGCCAGGCTCGTTTGTTTATCAGAGCCTGGCTCGCCCAGCTCTATTTATTACCATGCATAAAACATGCTCTGAGCACTCACTGATTCTCAAGGCCTTTCCCATCAAAGATACAGTATGCGAATGAATAACAAGTCCTAAATGCTACCATGTGCCTCCCTTCATACTAAGGTTAAAGAAACTGAACAACCGTTTCAAGCTGTTTGTCGGGATCCCACCCCTGCCGCCCAAAAAATATTGTATAGGTAAAATTCTAAATGTGGTCTGATAACTATATATGTGGTCTGATAAGCTATCAGGAGGACTCCAGGGGATTACCCTGGAGGCCTCCCGACAGCACCCGGCCTCAGGGGAATTCCGATGGTCCTCCAATGACTCATGGTCGGCCCATGAATCATTGGAGGGACCGGCCCATGACGTCATAGGAGGGACCGGCCCTTCAGGAAATTTCCTGTGCCCTCCTATGGCTAGTCCGCCTCTGCCTGTCAAAGTCCAAATAAACGATAACAGATTCTGAAACTAAGTGAAGGGAAGACTGGTGTCAATGCTTGTGGGTAGATGGGCTTTATTAGTACCTTCAGATGCCTTGCTCAACAATCATAAGCTATTAGTGCAAAATTCATTAACTTTCTTATACAATTAGTAACAATATTGCGAAACACAAATTAAAAACAATTAAAAACATTGATTGTAATCTCCAACATGTTTCAATGGTCTGTTAATTTCCTTCCCATCTTCCTCAGGGAGATGGGTTGGGGGTCACAATCAACAAAAAAATGAAAGTACATGTTCTTTACTAGTTGTTTGATAGCGCAACCATTTTTTAGCACCAGTGTGTGTGAAGGGAGAAAAAACCACCCAATATTTTTAATTTTCTGGAAGGATCTGTTGTGGTTTATGCGTACACTCACGGGACTGAGTGATTCTGTTGGTACATTCCTTACCTTTGTTGTGTTAAAGGCCTGTCAAAGTCCAATGCAGAGCCCCTGGATTCCCCACCCCCACACCTTTATCGTTTAGCAGTGTTCTTTTTACGTGTGACGTTATGTTAACTGTGTAAATATATCTAGATCCAGGGAGTATCTGTGTGATATGCGATGGCAGAGTAGCAGCCATGGAATATATATGGGATAAAGTACCCAATACTGTAAATTCTGAGAATAATATATCACCGAGGCACAAGGCCACAGGCCGAGTGTTTATAAAAGGTTAGGGAACCCCAGGGTGACCTGTAATACCCTTATAATTCACATGAAGGTGTTAATTTATCTCTTATACTACTTTGGGATCTTTGATTTGTCAGAATTCCAGTTGAAGGCTACAAAATATGCTTGTTAAAGATGCTACAAAGGACTGATTTCAGTGCTATGAGCAGGGTGTTACTGGGCTTTATAATTGCTGTGTGATATAATGTCTCATTAAATCAATGGAGCAATGTCACTCCTAACCTATTCTTGTTATTTTTTGCAGGATTTTATGAACTTGCCACACTCTTAAGTATTACAACATAAATAAGGCCTGGCTGTAAAGTCCTGTTGTCTGTGCATATTGTATATATTAAAACCCTTCATTGTGAATTATTGTGTATATTAAATGGCACAGTGGCAGATGTTGGCTTGTATTGAGCACTATTGTGCATGTATTGTATGTTACAAACACTCATATAATGGCGCATGGCAATGGATACTAGTGTGTTTTATTCACTATTATTAGGCCATAGCAGGATCTGGTAATTTGTGTTACATTGTGCTCTGTTGTTTGTTTAGTGTTTGTCAGTGGACTGTGTAACAGGGCTTGGCAGTGGGTTTTGTTGTATTCATTTTATAGGCACAAGCTCAAACCCTGTGGCCTAGTTGTGTTTACGCTTGTTCATAATATGGTGGGGTACGTGTCCTTTTCCCCAACTTTATGATCAGGGCCTGTTTGATAGTGCCTGAGTCTCGCATGTGCATCCCTGAGGACTGGTGACTGCCTGAGTCTCAAATGTGGATCCCCAAAGTCTGGTGTCTGCCTGAGCCTGGCATGTGGACCCCTAAGGTCTGGTGACTAACTTAGTCTCACATGTGGGTTCCTGAGCTCTGGTGATTGCCTGAGTCTCGCAAGTGGATCCCTGAGGTCTGGTGACTGCCTGAGTCTTGCATGTGGATCTGTAAAGTCTGGTGAGTGCCTGAGTCTCACATGTGGATCCCTGAGGTCTGGTGATCGCCTGAGTCTCGCATGTGGACCCCTGAGGTCTGGTGACTGTGATTTTCAGCCAACCTCCCATTGTGGGAAATTGGAATGTTGGTCGGTTTGCTGCCATCGGTGAAATGAAGTGTAGGTCAGTTATCCTGTGTTTTGATGACTGGAGGGAGCGCACCAAGGCCAGTCAGAGCGCATTGGAGGGATTAATGCACATTGCGCCAGTGAGATTTCACGCGTGCTCTGGTCTCTTATTTGTTCCCCATCTCCTACTCTACAGATGACTTCAGTTACGGCAGAAGATTCCAGACCTTCCTGTGGGGCTCCCCCATTAATATTGAGGCGCGCGTGGATTCTGCTGTGGGGGAGCCTGTGAAGGTCTACGTCGATGAATGCTATGGCGCTTCCACCGCAAACCTGAGGGCTTCTGGGAAAACGTATGCAATGGTCCACAACCACGGGTCAGTACTGGGAGGCCTGGCAGTGATGAGGGAGTTGGTGCCGGACCGGACGGTACTTGGGAGGGGGTGGGGAATTGGGGAATAGTGGAGGTAAATGCATTCGCTAATAGCTTGGTGAGAAGGAGTTGGAGGTACTAACGAACATGGGCGTAGTTAAGCGGGGTCTAAAGCTTCCAGTGTCCTGGCAATAGCCTTGAATCAAAGGAAAGGAGATCGAACTCTGAACTGCTCTAATCTTAACGGCATGCAAATGGGAGCAATAAAAGTGTGTTCGAGCGTTTATTTATTCCCGGTATATTGGGCTGTGGCCCCAAGTCTCTAATGAAACAACACAACGCGTGTCTAAAGTGAGGCAAACGCTACCCACAGGTGGGGGGTGGGATTCAGCTCCCCGCACCAACCTAATCCCCACTTTCCAGGGCAGATCGTGCCATTGTGGGCTGGGAACTGGCCTCTGATATGAAGTCACTGGCAGGAAACGTTTGACCACGGGTTTCAGCCCCCCTCTAGCCGCCAGCCCAAAATTAGACGTCGGCTCCACTATATGGAAAGGGGATCGCATGTTAATAAATCCTCGTTTCGGACCTTACACCGGCTTGCACATTTTTTCTGACGCCTGACTCGCTCGCACTCACTTGTGTGAATCAGCACTTGTCAAACTGGACAGTTCCAAATTAAGTAAATTGACTTGTAACGGTGGACAGTAGCACCCTCTAGTGGGTGATTGGAGGAAGCAAGACAGTCTGCACGAGTCTAGAATAGCGCTGCAAAGTGGTAAGTAGCCAAGCGGTTGATTACACAGTTGAATTTGTCAATTTCTTTCCTGTAACTAGAGTAGTGAAGCATTTGCCAGGAGAAATCGCCCTAACACGTACAGCACCGAGCCCCGCAATCTCGGGGGTGGCCTGTCATCATAGGCGTCCGCAGGAGTGGGTGGGGAGAGGGCAACTTGCCCCTCCCTGGCTCCCAGGGTCTGCATGTAAAATGCACAGCTAAGCCCGATTTACATTTTTTTTTTTTTAAAGTTTCTTTGTTTTGCCCCCATCTGGAAAAATTACTGCGGACGCCCATGCTTGTCATATAGATTTAGTTAGGAACATCAAAGTTGACGCAATTCAATCGAGGCAACATTTGCATTATTTGTAAGGTTTCAGGTTTTTATTGGGTTTTTTTACATTTAAAATTCCTTCTACATTTACCCATATTTATTTTACTATCTTGTTTGTTTGTTTTGTAACAAAAACAAAGTAACCAACCACTGGCATTTGTCAGTGGTTTGTAATGTGGCTGATCTCCCACAGATTGCATGAAAGCAGCACCGCAAACACGCAACGTTTAGAGGTGCAGGGTCACAGAATCGAACTATATACTCGGTCATGCAGGGGGTCCACTTGTGCCTAAAACCTAAACCAGGGTCCTTGCTGTACACTGCACTTTGTGTTGTGTTCTTTATCCCGGTCAGTATATTTTCTGAAGATAAGCTGTCCAAAAGGTTTTGAGTGCTTCAAAATCACTGGGTTTGGTAACCAGTAGATTATCAACATTTTCAGTGATGTTTTTAATGTATGTCAAATCCTGCTGTAATTTTTGATTTTTCACTCTCTCTAATTTTTGATATTTCACTCTCTCTAAACCTATCTCCTCCCTTTTCTCTGCCTGTTATCACCTCTTTAAAGGGATAGTCCGTAAAATGAAATACAAGTTTATTCAAGCCCCCTCCCAAGTACAACGTCCGCCTAATGCTTAATTTTTTTTAATGAACTTTCCCATTTATAGCAGCAGCCCTCCAAAGTCTTGCTGCTCCAGGCTCACATTGCCTCTATTTGACTCTTATTTGTGCAGCTTAATGGAGCAGGTGTGCCCTGAGGCCTATGGGCGTGTGGCACGTTAATACACTCATTAAAGTAAAGTAAAAAGCCTGGCTGGATCTCCTTCAGCTGTAACAATATTGTGATCTTCAAGTGGAGTGTACTGCAGCATGCCCCTAGAAAATTGCAACATTATTACAGTTAAAGGAGATTCTGCCAGGCTACTACTACATCAAGCTGTGCAAATAGAGGCGAAGTGAGTCTGGAGCAATAAGACTTTGGAGGGATGTTGCGGCAAATCAGAATGTGCATTACCAAAAAATTAAGCATCAGGAGGACTTTGTACTGGGGTGGGGAGATTGAATTAACTTGCATTTCATTTTGTGGACTATCCCTTTAACCTTTGGAAAATCCACTTTCATTACTTACAAAGCTGCTAAAACTCTGGGTCTTACTCTCATCTTATTTGGATGCTGCACCTCATTTCATTGTGTTCCCTGTCTCCACCCCTGTTACTTTCCACCTCCTCTTTAATTCTTCTGTTGGCCTCATCTTTAAACCTCCCCCATTAGCTCCTGTGTGTGTGCCCCCTTCTCCTTTCACTCTGCGTACTCTTTAAATTATTTGTAATTTCACTTCCTCAGCCCCAAACCCCATTCAAATTTGCTTTGCGGTCACATTTCTTCTAGCTTTTCCAACCCCGCTCCCTCCCCTCCCAGCCCCCGGGCTGCCTCAGGCTACTGTTTTTTTTGTTTGCCCTCCTTGTCCCTTATCCCTAGAACTCTCTTCCCTTTCCTTTTCTGTGCATGCCTCCCCAAGTCTTTCTCTCTTCAAATCCAAACTTTTATCATACCTCTTGCACGCTTTCTTTCCCTCCAATTTCCCTGCAGTTTGACCGGTCCCGGTCCTTGACCATTATCATCTATTTCTGAAAATGCTGCTGCTTACACTTGAGATTATTTTGCTGTTATTCTCTTGTAACCATTCCATATCTTTATGTAGAGCGCCTAGGAATCAGGCGCTATACATAGGTACAAAAAATACCAAAAACTCTCAAAGAAACTGAAAAGCACTGCAAGAGAGTGATTTAAAAAAAGGTTGGAAGTTCAGGCCAATTGGCGCATTCGTAAGCGGAAGATGTAGCCTATTGAAGCCAATACATCTGGAAGGCTTGAGTTTTGTGAGGGCTTGAATTGTGATGTCGCTTGGCTTGAGATGACCATTCCTCTTCAGGCACATGATTTGGCATCTCAAGTTGTTGATGCGCTTGTCTTGCCTTGGCGTCATCCTGGGCACTGTTGGTCAGTATCTCCCAATTCAGGAGTTGCACATTCACAAGGCGGGATTTTCCATAGGTCAGTGGGCTTCATGTTGGGGCTTCAAAGGCAGATGTGTCCTCTCTATGGAAGACTGACTGTGTGGTGTTGCAGTTGTCATTCTCTCACTGTGTGCTTTGTCTGCTGCAGATGTCTGGTGGATGGCAAGTTCGGCAACTCTTTGTTCTGGTCTTGGAGAGACGACTCGATTGTCTTCACGGTCCAAGCGTTCATGCTGACTGATCGCAGCGAGGAACAGGTGAAGTGGTAGATCTGACTGCCTTCTGCCTGTGAGGAGAGTGGTGGGGGCAGCACAGGTGGTTTTTCAAGGGCTGGACTCTGCTACATCACCGAACTCAGAACCCCTTTTACTGGGCAGCAGGGTAGACCTTTGGCATTGGGCAGAAGGGCAGTCACCCAGGGTGCCAGGCCTCAAGGGGCACCGGAAAAGCCACCAGAGAGTGCCAGAATCAGCTGATCTAGCATGAAAAAAGAATTTTGGTTCTTTTTGAACGGTTAAAGAGTTATGAACAAAAAAGCTGGAAAAGAGTATGAGAAAATATGCTGCCTTTAGTGGGGCTCCAGTTTCTATTCGCTACAGGGCGCCGACTGAACAGAGGCCGGCCCTGCTTGGCAGACTATACTGACGGCTGGTCCTTCCTATGTTTCATTGGTTCATGCTGTAGATGCATCTGCTTTCCAGTCTGCAGGCTCTTTTGGGAGATCTCACAGTGGGTTTATTTAAATCGACAGTTCACTCGACATTTGAATTTGTTTAAAGTATTTTTACCTCCCTGAATGCAATTCCGTTTGCTTTAATTTTCAAGTCATCACATAAGACTGCTTTCCAATGCCAGCACTCTGGTCTTAGCCGTCGCATGCTGTGATTTTGATTGTTTACATAATGCCTGTTGCGTTTCATACTTTTGCAACTTCTCTTCTCATGGGAGA
>JASANK010640222.1:0-10418 GCA_031753695.1 Desmognathus marmoratus | reverse complement strand
AAAAAGTATACTCTATTGCTGTAGGATTGATACATCACCAAACATCACCCAAATCCAAGGAAACGCACATAGCCCCCAGGGACTGCGAGGTTCTAGGCTTGGTTTGGGTTTTGTTGCATCCAGAATAATCAAGTAGGGGGTTGCTGATTAAGTTAAAGTCCCCAGTTATTATAATGTCGCCAGTCAGCTGGCCTAATTGTATTTCTAGATTGGAAAAAAATTCGGGGTCATCGTAGTTTGGGGCATAAATTGATACCAGGTTCAATAGTTTAGAAAAAAATACACATTGTAGTATGACCCATCTACCTCGTGTGTCCTGGTATGAACGCTGGGGTAAAATGTCTAAATTTTTGAGTATAATAGAGACCCCGCGACTATCGTGAGTAAAGGTACTAAAGACTGAATAGTGACCCCATTGCTTGAAAGCAATACAGTCTCCGGGGAGCATGTGCGTCTCCTGTAAACAAATAATGTCGGCATATTGTCGGCGTAGAAATTGTTGAATTTTTAAACGTTTAAGACGGGTACCAAGTCCATTGATGTTCCAGCTTAGTATTTTAAGCATTTTCGGTGATTAGATATACAGAAGAAAATCCTCCCCTCTATTTTGATGACGAGAGCATGTGTTCTATATGTTCTATATTGCAACAGCACAGTAATAACCATAGAAAAAAAACAACAAAGTATCTTCAGAATTACATACGTCATAGCCAAAATGAAATTTTTTCCACCCATTTTCCCCCTGTACCCCAAAAATGGTACCACCCGCGCCTTCCCACCCATCCCTAACCACCCAGAATTGCTGTCTCCGGAGCAAGAGCCACTCCCCAGGGACAGCCCCCCCATCATTAAACCGCTCCACTGTAAGTGGAGAGGGAAAATGAACATCCATCTCGCCGATCCGCGAGGCAGGAAACAAATGAAAAAAGAAATAAAATAGGAAAAAATAAAAAGTAGAAAAAAAGAAGGGAAAAAAAAAAAGAAAATTCTAGTTTAGGGTACTGTAGACAGCATCAGGAGCATTTTGATCTGGAGCAATTTGTAGTAGTAACTCCTGAGCTGCAGCAAGGGTACGGACAGTAGAAATTCCTCCTTGCCATTTAACTTTCAAAGAAATTGAGCGCTGTAGCCAAGCATCAGCACCCAGGGCCTTGAATTTAGGAATAACAGATTTCAATTCCCAGCGACGTTTCATTGCTCGCGGGCCTTCATGGGGCAAAATAAAATAGGAAAATGACAAATTAGAAATTCGTGATCTCTCCTTTGCCATTGCCAAGATTTTTTCTCGGTATGAAAAAGTAAGAAAGTTAACAATGATTAACGAAGCGGGCAGCGTGTGCGGCAGTGAGTGCCGCAGGGTGAACATCATCTGAGGCGGCGAGTCGGTGGTGCTGATCTCAGCGTTATTTTACACCTTTAGCCTGGTCATCTGGCGACCGGCGAACCACCGTGCTCGCTCACCTCCCTTCACCTGTTTGCGGCTGAGAACTGCACATACCATCGTGCACCTTGTCTACCTGTCGGGTCAATGCTGGCCCCGCCTTCCTGGCTCCTCCTCTAGCCTGCACAGCTTAAAATCCAGTCCCCGCGGCGGGACACGCGAAGCGGGCAGCGTGTGCGGCAGTGAGTGCCGCAAGGAGTGCACCATCTGAGGCCATCCGAGGCTGTAGAGGCTTTAGCTGGACACTGTGAGTAGGGCTACTCCTACTTTTATTTTTTGTGTTGTGCCTCTTATTTCTCCTCTTTCCACTATGCCGATTACTAGGGGGAAAGGCAAAACTACTCCCTCTCTTACAAGCACTCCCGTTTCTGCAGCCCAACCACTAATTTCAACATTCACCGTCGCTGTTCCTAGCAATCTTCACTCTCCGCCTCCGGGGCCGTACGTATTGGCTAATCTGCCATCAACTGCTTCATCAAGCCAAGAGCTTGTTATTGTGACTGGCTCTAACTCTGCACAAATGACTACCTCTTCTCCAATTGATAACATCCTTCCCACGACAGATTCTATCACTCCATCAATTTCTCCAGTATTAGCTTCTACAGAACAACTTAGCCCTAATTTAATTGTTGTGGAGGATGCTCTGAGCTCGTCTATTTCCATGCTGCATGACGATGTTCATAATTCCCATCGTGTTACAATTCAGTCAATTGTAGATCTCTCTGTAAGTGCACTTGATGATGTTGTAGAGCCCTTAGGTGTGCAGTTAATAACATCACCCGCAAAAGTGGGTCCTGACGGAGGTCCATCTGTATCAGCTCAACCCTCCGATTTTCAATCTAGGCATCTGGAGGTTATAGAACGTATGGCAATGGCTCTTAACACCATGACAAATCTATTACAATCCCAAAAAGGTACCATTGAATGTCTGAACAAAAAAGTGGAAGACTTTCAGGTTATTAGCAACAAAAACTTTGCTCAACTACGTGGTGGCATGGCGTTGGCAGAGAAAAACACCCTAGAACTTTCATCAAAAATTGATTTACTTACTACCAATCAGAAAGTCGATCATGGGGTGGTGGTACAATCGCTTAAAGAGACTCAAAAAGTCTACAATTTTATATCTAAAGTAGACTTTAAAATGCAGGCTTTGTTAGCAAAGGGTCCACCGGCTGGTTGTTCTTATGGCTCCAACCCATTAATGGACCCTCAAGTACCATCTTCTTCATCTACTATAGTCCATCACATTTCGAAGCCTGCATCTCCTGCACCAGTTTCTAGGTCTCTGACCTCTGCACTTGTCACTAAGCCCACCACGTACACTACTACTACCATGTCTGATGCTCCTTCAACTCAGCAACAATTTGTTTTGGATCCCACGGCACATCCATTTGCTCCTGGCATATCAACAAACTCTGGTCAAGACATTCCCAGCGAACCAGAAAGACCGTTTTCGCTGTCCTCTGGTCCTACTCTTCGGAGCAGCTCCACTTTCTACTTCCGTCCTCTTTTTTGGCTTGAGGATGGCTTTGACTGTCACTCTTTTAACATCTGCCATTTATTGTCTTTGTGCGCGTTACATCCAGCACTACGCAATATAAATAAAGGGGATATCAAAAGATTCAGATATTTAGATCAGGGGGATGGTTCAGTGGTATCCATTATATCTTTTTCCAATGCTGTGGTGGGTAAGATAATTTGGAATGAGCGTGATTACTTTTTAAGTAAGGGTTTTGAAGTTGAAGCAATTTTATTGCCACAATTGTCTACACATGCTGATGGGTCTTGTGTTACGCCAAACAAAAACACTCCACAATTAAAAAGGAAAACTGGTCCCGTTAGTCCAACAAATGGGCCAAATTTCACAAAAAAAACCAAACAGTTGACAGGTGTGACCCCTAGGGAACAGTGCATCTATAGGGTGCAACCTCCTATTACTGGTTTCTCCGACGCTAGCATTTTGGAGGAAGCCTCAAATTTAGATTGTTGTCTTTGATACTTATAATTCTTTAGGTCTGGGCTGTTCCTGGAACTGCTCAGGCATTTCTTCTGTTCAGGAAGAAGGAATTTGGAATTTGTTAAAAGAATGTAATTTTATTATGTTGCAAGAAACCTGGTTACTTGAGGAGGTAAATTTCGATGGCTTCATGGGGTTCTTTCAACATGCCACGCAATCCACCAAAGGTCACAATAAGGGTGGGGTGGCAATTTTAATAAATATCCTTTCGAATTGGCAAGTAGTTAACGCATGGGTGGATATTCCCGGCATACTATGTTTAAGAATCAAAATGCCTGCAATGAATTTGATAACTTCCAAGTATGTACTTTTAATAAATGTGTATTTGCGCCCTGCGCTTTTATTTGACAACAATAATTTAAGACTTCTTTGTCTTTTTGAAGATTTATTGACAAATTTATGCACCACCTTCTCTGAAGATCTTATAGTTTGTGGTGGAGATTTTAATCTTAAAATTTTGCATCCAGGTTGGTTTTTTGACTGGGAGGATAGTTTCCCGCTTATTCCGTCTATCAAAAACAACTCTTGTTCTGACTTCATGGTTAAGTCTCCCCATGCCAATAAACTGGTTGAGATTCTAACCTCTCTCAACCTAGTTGTGATAAACTCTAGGATCCCCGGCCATGAGCCCTCTGCCCCTACTTTTCAGCGGGGAGTGCAGTCCTCGATTATAGATTATTTCATTGTTCAAGCGTCCCAATTTGATTGTTTTTTAAATTTACGTTATGTTTGGTGTTCCTATAGTGATCATGCAATAATGTTTCTTGACTTTTTGACCAACTGCGGGGACAATAATGTGCATGAAAAATGTGACGAAGTTACGATCAAAAATGGTGTTCGTGTTCGATTAGCAGAACCCCTCAAGCTCAGATATGCTGCTCTATTAGACGATCTAAATATATATGCTCAGAGTGAGTTATGTCCACCGATTGTCTTATATGAAACGAATGTCTTAAACGTAAAAACTCTACTCACTCAAAAAATATCGAATCAGAATAAGTCAATGCTACTAGATGAGGAAAAGAAGGGGTGGTTTGATGTGGAATGCAAAACCTTGAGGAAAAAAATCTGGGAATTGTCCTTGAAAATGGGTAAGCAACAATTTGGCAATCAATCCATAAAAAATGAGCTGAAAGGTTTAAAAAAGGCATTTAAAAAACTCATTAAATCAAAGAAAACAGCTTATAACGAAGTGTTAGTCGACACATTACTGAATGCGCTAAGTCTGCATGATAGTAAAACATTCTGGCGCATTGTTAACTCCAACTTTCAATTGGGAAATGAGGCAAGCCCTAATGCCAACATTCCAGTAGGGTTATGGGAAGAATTTGTCTCCACCTTGTATAATTCGGCAAAATCAATAAAGAATATCAAGATAGCTGAATCCATTACCACCACACGCCTAACTTCACATTCTCAGGTAATGGACATTATCTCAACTTTAAAACCCTCCTGTGCTGCGGGTCCAGACGGCCTTCATGCGGTCTGTTTTCAAATGTTCCCGGATTTATGGGCGGCACTCCTGACTCCGACATTTAACTTTTGTTATCGGTTTTCTCTTATACCTGAATCCTGGAGGGGCTCGATTCTTTTTCCCTTGTTTAAAAAGGGCAATAGAACGAACCCCTCTAATTATAGGTTATTGGCCCTCCTGGACACCCCAGGTAAGGTATTTGCTAAAATACTTCTTAAAGAACTTACCGAATGGTGTGCTTGTAATGAGAAATGGCCTCTTTTTCAGACAGGATTTAGAAAAAATCACTCTACCTCTCATAATCTTCTCACTTTAGACTTAATTACAGAGAAATACGTCACAAGCAAGAAATACCCCTTGTATATGGGTTTCGTAGATCTGGAAAAAGCGTTTGATTCTGTCCCAAGAGAGCTTTTGTGGGCTAAAATGTTGAAGTTAGGGGTTCCTTCTGCCCTTGTTAAAGCGATTGTCTTGTTATACACTGACACTTGGGTCAAGATCCGCTGGGGCCGAAATAACGAACTGTCTAAAAAAATTCAAACTTCATCTGGGTTAAAACAAGGTTGTATCTTAGCCCCAATTTTGTTTAACCTTTTTATTTTAGACTTAGACACGGCGCTTGAAAATAACATCTCAATTCCACCAAAAATGGCCGATCACAAAATACAAGTACTGGCTTATGCCGATGATCTAGTTTTGCTGGATCTAACCTTAATTGGCTTAAAAAACTCATTAATGAATCTTGTAGGGTATCTCTCTAAGTTGGGTCTGAAAATCAATTTTAGCAAATCCAAAATTCTAGCAGTGGGCAATAAGGCTGTTGCCAAGCCAATTACTTTAGCAGAGGGGACTTTTGAGTGTGTTTCTGATTACATCTACTTGGGGGTTAAGATCTCCTCCAAAGGCACATGGGGTATGCAGGGTGCTTTTTTATCAAATAAAAATAAAAGTTTAAGCTTTTCTGTATTAAAGTTAAAACAGACACTCAAATTAACCAACATTACTCCATGCTTGGACATCTACAAATCCAAATGGCAAGGGTCAATCCTTTATGCTTGCGAGATCTGGGGCTATAAACTAAAGGCCTTACTGAAATCTTGGGAGGCGTATTTTTGGCGCCTTATTCTGGGGCTCCCCAAATGTGTCTCTATGGAGGCTTTGAATTTGGAACTTAATATCCCAACCTTGAGCGCTGTGGTTGACACGCGTTTTATAAGATTTTTTATTAAACTTTTTAATTCAGACACAAACTCATTGGCAAAAATCTGTGCACAAGATTCTTTAACTAGTACTTATGCGTTTGCTTGGGTTAAACATTTCTCTTATGTATTTGACTACCTTGACATTAGGGAGCCGGTCTGTTTTTCTACTCTTCAGAATTTAGAATCACTTAACTGGAAAGAACGCATTGAAACTGTGCATTATTCAAATTGTCTAAAACACTGTAGCACTCTATCGACAATGAGACACATGGTGTTAGCTAAAATAACTGCTAGACAAGAACCTTATTTATCAGTTTGTCACTCTGTCATCGTCCTACGTGTATTTTGTAAATTGAGGCTTGGTTTACTAATGGATGGTCACAGAGTGAATTTAATTAACAAAAATGATTTTAGGTCTGAATGTGCTCATTGTTCTCAAGCGCGTGATGATGTTGTTCATCTTATTTGTCAGTGTTCTATGGTTAATTCCTTAAGGTCAAGATGGTTAACTAAATACATGAACCCACATAATACTGTTAACTTTGTTGAGCTTCTCAATGAATCATGTTATTCTGACATTGTTCGCACTTATGTTTTCTTAAAATTTGCTTTTAAAATTAAAAATTGGAATTTGTATGTATAAAATATAATCTTGTTATAGCTATAAAATGCTAAATAAAGATTTGTTACAAACTCAATAGCCAATGGAAATCACATATTACCTATTGTAACCCAATTGACCATTGCGAAGTAATGCTTTCAAAGATATCCACAGATTCGCAAACATCTATAACGCTTATTGCAGTCTACAGGCCACCTCCTCCAACGCCATCGTTTGTCGAACAATTTGTTGGCCTGGTCTCGGCTTTTTTGAAACCAGGAACAAGAATGTTGATTGCCGGAGACTTTAATCTCTGGGCAAACGATCCTTCGGATACTACAGCCAAATCGCTGTTGGAGATGTTGCATGCTATGGACTTTAAGATGCACGTCACTGGTCCTACGCATATTTACGGTAACACCCTGGACTGGGTGCTATCCCACAATTTGGATATTCATAATATGGAGATCGGGCCATGTGCTTGGTCCGATCACTATCTTATTAAATTCTCCGTGCAATTGTTAAAACCGGTTGCTTTAGCAGGTAAAAAAGCTCAAATCAAATATCGTAACTTAAAAAATATTTCTGCCTCACACTTTTCTGACACGGTGCGTACCATCCTGGAAAAATCTCCTGCCGCCCCGAATATCAATGTGTTTGCGGAGCAGTTTAGGAACGCTTTGAACGAAGCTTCAAATTTGTTAGCCCCGGAGAAGTCCAAATTCATATATGCGGAGGATTCATGCTCTTCCCACTCATGGTTCAATGAGAGCGTTCTGGAGGCTAGAGCAACTAAACGCTCGGCGGAAAAGCTATGGCGTAGACATCCAGATAATAACACCAGAAGTCTGTATAGAACTGCAGCCGCCCTGTATAAGGATTCCATCATCAAGGCTAAAGCAGACTATTATAACACCCGTATTGAGTCTGCCACCTCCAAAACGCGTGAATTATTTGGTATCATTAAGGAGCTTGAGGGGAAAACTCCGGCATCCCCGTCAGTCCCTGTGGACGATGCATGGTGCCAGAATATTCAGAACGCCCTATTTAAGAAAGTCGAGGGGCATATGGAAAACATCAGGAAAAAAATTCTATCTTTACCAACCAATAAGGTTGCTCCTGATGAAACTCCCCACAGTTTTATCACCTCACAGATCCCCGAATTCAAGTTTAAGAGGGTGACGGAAGAGGAGGTCATCACAATAGTGCAGAATATGAAACCAACATCTTTTAAGGATGATATCTTTACTGCCACAATCATTCAGAATTCCATAGTGTCTTTAGCACCTTGGATTACTAGACTGGTGAATGAGTCTTTTGCCGAATCCTGCGTACCCATTTGCATCAAAAAATCCATCATCACCCCTTTGCTGAAGAAACCATCATTGGATCCCGATTCTCCAAACAACTATAGACCGGTGACCAATGTCTCTTTTCTTCTCAAAATATTGGATCGCATCGCCTATCTACAAATCCTTGAATTCATCGACTCATTCAACTTGCTCCACCAAGGCCAATCTGGGTTCAGGAGGGCGCACGGGACGGAAACGGCTTTGTTAGACTTGAAAAACAACTTAAGTCATATAATTGACAATGGCCGTCCCGTCCTGTTGCTACTCCTGGACCTAAGTGCCGCCTTTGACTTGGTTAGCCACAGCCTCCTTACCTCCAAGCTGAAAAAAGTCTTCGCCTTTTCAGACGAAGCCACAGCCTGGATCTCATCGTTCCTGCAAGATAGAGACACCAGAGTAATGCTAAACTCTTCATCCGCCAAACCTGTTCCTCTTGAGAGAGGTGTGCCTCAGGGAGCTTGTATCTCGCCCACATTGTACAATTTATATACGCGTCCCCTCTTTGACGAGCTGGGGTCGATCGGCGTGGGTTTTACTAACTACGCCGACGACACCCAGCTCTTCATACCTTTGAGTGGTGACTATGTTTTGGACTCAGAGAAAGTCCAATCCATCTATTCCACTATACAATGTTGGATGGCGTCTAACCAGCTCGCTCTCAATGGCGAGAAAACGGAACTGATCATTCTCGGGTCTCGCCAAAGACTGTCGAAGCTCCCTGCGGAATACAAGGCATTCACTATTGAGGGTTGTTCCATCAACGTGGTGAGCAGTGTGAAAACATTAGGCTTCTGTTTTGACTCCAATTTGAATATGAATAAGCAGGCACTCTCATTAAAATCTTCATGTGCTTATGTGACGAAACTGTTGTACCAACTGAAGCCCTATTTATCCAACGAAAATCTGGCCCGAGTGACAGGGGCCCTTATACACTCGAGACTGGATTACTGTAACAGTCTACTGGCAGGGGCAGATGCCAAGGTGTTATCTATGTTGCAAATAATCCAGAATAATGCGGTCCGCCTTGTTTCTGGCCTCGCCAGAAAGGAGCACGTGACCTCTGCCAGACGTGAACTGCACTGGTTACCGGTGAAGCAACGGATTGCTCACAAAGTAGCCTCTATCACGTATAATTGTGTGAAAGGTACAGCCCCTGTCTATCTGAGCAAACACATAAAGCCTGTCCAGCAAAAAAGGTTTTTACGTTCCTCCATAGAACAACTACTTGAAATTCCCAGAAGTAAACTGGAAAGATTTGGGGGCCGTGCTTTCTACTCCATCGCTCCCAGGCTTTGGAATAAAATCCCGCTACATATCCGTACTGCATCCTCTCGGGAGTGCTTCAAAAGGGCCCTTAAAACTCACCTTTTCGATGCAACCTGAGCCCTCTGGGATTCTTGACTGATCACTTGGTGCTGATGTTGGCTGCCTTCGACTTTGTGTGGTTTCTGGGGTGTGCCGAGGCCTATGGGCGGTGTGCACCGTTATAAATCATTAAAACTAAACTAAACTAAACTAATGGTGGAAATTAAGATATTTTTCTGGTAGTCCACCGGACTCCCTGGTTTAAATTTTTCAGAGCCTGCATGAAGAACCAAGGACCATGTAATATTATGTAGTAAATGCTTTCTGCACCTGCCAGATGAATTCTTCAGGCAAACGCTCAGAATTGTTGCTCTATACACCTAATCATTAATCAGAATCAGATGCAGCAGTGTTTTCTGCTTAAGACAACTGTGAAAGTGTGAGTAGGCTGTTGGGCTACCTTCAAATGCACAGGAGAGAGCCCAAATGAAAAATGAGGGGACCTGTGCTACAGGACTACTGCTAATTTTGAACTCTGCATGTTGTCTCTTAGAGTTTTTAATTGTCTTTCCAACAACACATATTTGTCATCTTGAGACAGTCTAACATAATACCTGGGAGATGACTGTGAACCACTCACATATCCCTCTTGTGAACCCTGATCATTCCCACCCCCTTGGACATTCCTTTAACGAGATGATATATATCTGACAGACAAAGGATTTTGGAAGTTCTGCGTTTTGGAATAAGTCATTTGTGCAGAGCTATCGTGTGTGGCTTTTGAGTTTTCATTCCCCCTCTTCTCAGGTGGAACCCAATGAAAAATTGGAATTGGCTTAGACCCCTTGTAATATGTTGATACATAAAATCCAGTTGAATTATTATTATTTAGATTTTTATTAGTATTCTCAGCTGAGGAACTTTCCTTACTAGAGACAGAATTTTTTCTTGATTCATCAGTAGTTAATGGCATCAGCATAAATTTTATTATTACCTGACCCATCTACCAGAGTCTGAGTCACTACT
>JASANK010635801.1:399-10544 GCA_031753695.1 Desmognathus marmoratus | reverse complement strand
CAGCGGTGAGACGTATTGCCCCGACCAGCACCACGAAGGCTGTGCTGGGTCGATCAGGCAGGTGCACGGCTGTGTACCGCACGCCTGATATTCCAGTGGGTCCCTGCGAGCCCCGCCTGTCTGTACCACGTCCGAGAGCAGACCGAACCTGACCAGACCTGACGTAACCCGAACCCGCACTACCTGCGGGTGACCGAGGGTGCTGTACTCGCCCCCAACATTCCGAGAAGCAAGGCAGAGGCCACAACTAGGTGAGTTACTCACACACACAGACACGCATAGCGTAGCGCCGTGAGGCGATCTGAGAAATCCTCTTCGTCCCGTAGCGGGGTGTAGACCTAGAGATAGGAATAGTTGTAGATAGGAGACATAATACGAGCTAATCCCCAAATTCCCCGTATGCTGCTAATGTATATAATTATCCTGTACATTGTGTTACTACTATCCTAATAAACGTGCCGTACATGCGCACATTATTTTCTACACAAGTCTTGGTGGTTACTGAGTGTTTGCTGTCTGTTATCTGATTGCTATCTGAGATCTCTGCCGACTGCTAATAACTGATCCACTATAGTTACGACAGCTGGAGGGGACACCCGGATCTATTAGTACTAAAGGTCGAGCAGAGGTGGCCCTAAGTGGGAAAAAGTGAGATAGCAGAGATGGCGGCACAAGCTGTACCACTCGAGGAATTAATGGGCACTACTGTGTCTGACTTATTCGCATATTCAGGGTCCAAAATGATTGATCTTAACGATTGGATTAACCAACAGTTGGAAGAGGTCGGAAGGTATCCCGAAGACACTCTCCACAAACAGGGATACGTTGTGCAGGCGATGGTCGAGGTATTTACGATGAAAGAAAAGAAAGATAAGATGAAGGCTTTATGTAGCCTGGCCAGCCGGTTGTGGTTTGCACACCGTATGCTTTACGATCAAAATAGTACACTGAAGCACGAGTTTACAGGGCTCAGTGAGAAACTCGCTGGGGTCGAAGAGGATTTGTTGACCGCTCTTACTGAGAAAAACATGATTGATGAGAAATGGATGCAGGCGCAGCGCCGGTATGCCAGTGCCGAGACAGTGGTGTGTGCCCGGGAGACCGACATGAATGAATCTGAGGGTGATTCACAGATACAGAGACTGAGAGAGGAGATTGAGTGTGCTAAAGAGGAGCTAAAAATATGTCATGAGAGAATGAACGAGATGAGAACAGTCGAGAACGGCCATATTAACTCTATATATGAGCTGCAGACACAAGTACATGGACAGCGCAGGCGCAGGGAGGCATTACAGCAGAGAGTCACCGAACTAGAGTCCATGCCAGGAAGAGGAAAGAGACCTAGCCCACAGGGCTGCGATGCATCTTGCAAAGACAGGACGAGACAATTAGAAACCGATAAATTAAAATTATGCCACGAATTAAACGTGATGAAAGTCGAATTAGTTGAGGCAAAGGACAAATACTGGGAGGCCAACGCCAATTGTAAATCACTACAGTCTATTGTTGAGGAAAGAGAAAGTCGAATTAGCCGAATGGACAAAGAGATCCACATGCTTAAGGGTTACGTGGACGAGAGCATAGGAGAGATACGAGATATACAACAACGAATTCATAAAGATGAATCACGAAAGGTGATCCATCGACCCTCTTTAGTGGATTTAACCAAAAGCTATGATAGCATGAACTCGGATTGTCTAGATGTGAGCACAGGATCCTCAGGGGCCGAGGCCCTGCCCAAAAGAAAAGGGCCGGAACCGGCACGCGGTAGGATGGGTAAACCCGATTGCAAGTCCATGCCCGAGTCTAGTGAAAACGAATCAGAGCCGGTATGGACTGAGGTCCAGCGACGTAAGACTAGAAAAAGAAGAGAGGGCTCTAATAGGAATAGATCTGTGTATATTCCGCCCAATGGCAATGTGAAATCCATCAAAACCATCCGAGGGATGTTGCCATTATTCTCTAAAAACAATAAGAACAATTCAATCCAAGATCACCTTAGTTTGTATTATCGTCTGATGCAAACGCTGAACATGAGCAGCGATATAGAGCTACGCACATATCTATCGTGGACATTTGCGGCAGACTCTCAATCGTTCTTTATGGGCGTTGACAGCAAGGATTATAAAACATGGGCCGAATACCGTAGCGAAGTGTTGAAGCATTTTTCACCGCACAGAAATGCACATGAGGCTCTTCGCCATGCATTGAACTTGAAATGTGAAGTCAATCAACATCCTAGAGATTATTTGCAACAGCTGAAAAATGCATTTGCACAGGTACATAAGGAGGTCGACACAGAAACAATGCAGTTTAAGGACGCATTCTTTTACGGGTTGCCAAAGCACATTAGAACTCAGTTAGCACGAGATTACAATGAGACCCGCACTATAGACTGGATATACAAGCAGGCTAAAAGCATTTTCGATGTAAGTAGGACCGAAGAAAATATCGAGAATAAAGAAAAACCCACTCGACGGGCAAGATGGCCGCCGTCACTGGCGGCTGAGAGGAGGGTATCCGGGCACTCCCCGCTTGCCGCATTGAACTGCCGCTACAATGACTCTGTTGAACTGAATGGAACATCAGAAGGGAAGGGGCAAAACAAATAAAACCTCTTTTCCAGCATGGGCTGGCTCTACAGTTACTCTGAAAATGCTCTATTTGCAAGGAGATATCTCTGGACCATGAGGGCAACGCGCTCCCATACTAAAGCGCTTACTTCAGCCACTCCAGCTGCAGGCATCTCTGCTGATACAGAGGAGCGAGTTATTGTAGCTGCAAAGAATACAAGTACCGATCGACTACGAACTTCCAAGAAAGCTGTCACCGCCAAGTACTTAATCAGCATTCAAGATACAACAAAATCCTCTACAAGGAAGGGCACACCTTCGGATTGTGCCTGGCTAAGGGCCACTCTGGATGAAACTCTAGCAACAGCTACGGGCTCCTTGGCACCATCTGAACCTGTGGGGGGGAATAATAAAGCTGACTCTCTGAACAACCAACTCTACTTGTTGAAAAACATGACCCAACGCACCCCTCCCCTGCCCAGAAGAGGTAGCTTGCCGGAGCGCTGGGGGCTATTCGCGAAAAATAAGATACAGACTCAGACCCAGACCCTCCAGGCGACGAAAGAAACTTTTGCAGCTCAATGCACAATTAAACCCATATCTACCAGCAAGATTAAGGAAACACTTTTACCCGGGGAGGCTCGGGGACAGCCTGATCTGCGAGATCTGCGAGACGCGACCCCTGCTCTCGCTCTGGGGGACGGGGCGGGGGCCGTGACTGATGGACATCCCGCTGTGCACACATTGAATGATGACTCCTCGGCTGTGTCAGTGGAGGCACTTAATGTCGACCCAAGTGCTCCCCCTGCTCTATCCGCCCAAAGGACTTCGGGGACCGCGGAGCAGCCCATCAGCTCTGTGGAATGCAGCCCGCCGGGGGAGCAGAGGAATCCAGCCGACCAGAACGAAACAGCGCTCGTCGTTCTTGGCACAGCTGATATTCAAATACCTGAGCTGTCAGGTCAGCTACCGCCCCCTTTGGTGAAAACAGCTGATTGGAAATTAGTTAACCCCTGCAGTTCCGGGGAGTCTCAAACTGCGCTGCCAAGATTAGAACTGCAGAACTCAGCGGCTGCAGTAAGAGAAAAAATTAACCAACAATCTACTGGCCAAGAAACTGTGGCAGGCTGTAGAAAAAAGATATTTGGCCCTTACTCAAAGAAGAAAGATTACAAAAAAAAGGGGAAAAAACAGAAGCCTCCCAAACCAGTCAAAGAAAGTAAAATGCTAGCGGCTGTTAATAAAGGTGGAGAGAACTCTTTTTATTCGCTCACAGCAATGGATAACTCTTCTAATGAATCAGATGCCGACTACGATAGCTGGGCGGCTTTCAGTAATTATCAACAGCTAAAAAAAACGTATCAACCTATGAGCGAACTTCCCCGCTCATCGCTTCACCGTGCATACTCAGGCCCTCAAGCTTCTCCACAGAAAGTGGCCAATGATGATATTATGCACTGTATACAGCAGCATTTTCAAAATCTCACTGAATCTATGGAAACCAAACATCAATCCATACAATCACAACTGACACTTATTAGGGAAACCTCCTCAAACATTGAAACAGCATTAAATGCACTTGATACCAAGGTTGTGGAACATTCGGCTAAACTGAAAGGTCTTGAAACCTTGCCTGCAAAGATTGAAACTATCCTCAGTAGAATGGATCAACTGGAATTAGATGTGGAGAATGTAGAAACGCATGCTAGAAAAAATAACATAAAAATCCATGGAATTCCTGAAGGCACGGAAGGCGGGGAGGCTGAAATTCGAACATTCATTATTGATCTGCTCAATAAAACTATATCTAACAAACTGAAAATCGATATCGCTGCAGATGTACAGCGTGCTCATCGCAACCCGCGATTTAAGGATCCTAAACGAGAAGGCCCCCGCCCGATTTTGGTGAACTTCAAGACCTTTCTAATCAGAGATCAAGTGCTTACTACTGCCCGAGAACAAAATAGCATTGTGCATGATGACTATTCATTTTTTGTAACGGCACACGAAAGTCCAAAAACTGCCTCCAGACGATGGGGGCTCAAGCAAATGATTCCCAGACTGAAGCAAGCAGGAGCCAGCGAAGTATGGCTCCAGAGATCAATTCGCTTAAAGGTTAAATGGCAAGAGCAATACTATATGATTTATACTATTAGGACTGCAGATGAGCTATTGGAACGAATGAAAACAGCCGCTCTTTGATCAGCAATCAATGCCTTCTTATCTCCTATGTTTCTCTCCCCCTCATGTTCTTTTTTCTGCTTCCTTTTTCTTCTTTTTCTTTAGTCCCCTGCTTCCCCCTCCTCCCTTTTTTTTTATTTTTATTATTCTCTCTACCCTTCTTGGCTCTTTTTGGTCGAATATTCTTACCTATATCAACGCTTTTGATGTTTGTTATCTTCTTTTTGGAACTCTTTAGGTATAAGAAGGGTGGGGGAAGGGGAGGGAGGGAGGGGAAGGGGGAAGACATATAAGCATTTTTCTATTTTTCAGGCGGCATGAAGGAGGAGTCGAACCAATTTTTTTTAAGATATGCGGTGAGCGGGGCGGCTCGGGCCCCACTCTATCTCACTCTTGCCTTACCCGCTGTCCTTATAGCGGGAATAACTAGTTGGGTGGACGATCATTGCGATCGTCAAGGGTGGGGAACCTGGACGCATAGGGGGGGAGCGTGCCAGGCTCTCCTAGGGGGGGTGGGGCGGGGCACACTGTATACAGTCATGACAGCAACGCAAGATGATCTAACTCAAGATCAAAAAACATACTTTTCTGTTTCTTACATTCAATTAGTGGTGAAAGTAGCCAAGGTACAAGGGGGAAAAAAGTCTAATTATAACTGTTGTATTTTGTGTAAATGGCGAATCGTGTAACTATTTTATCTTGGAATGTTAATGGCTTAGTCGATCGAAACAAGAGAGATAAAATTAGAACATTTCTGCAATTGTATAGGCCTGATATCATATGTTTACAGGAGACACATTTGAACTCTGAAGAATATAAACTATTGCGATCCTGGGGGGCAAGATATAATTATTTTTGTTCTAATGTTAATCGGTCCTGTGGGGTAGCGATTTTAATCTTTAATGCACTTATAGAAGTAATTAATTATCACAAAGATCAAAAAGGACGCTGGATTATAGTTACTCTTAAACTGGCAGGGTGTGTATATACCATTGTGACACTGTATGCTGAGAACAATGACAACCCTTGCAGCATTCAACAATTGGAGGTGGCGCTAGCAGATGTTAGAAACCCTATCTTAATCGTGGGGGACTTTAATGTGGTTTTAGATCCATTATTGGACAGAACTGGAAACAACTGTAGAAATTACAAACCAAAAATGCATTCAGCACTGTGCAAACTGATCTCAACCTTAGAAATATGTGATGCGTGGCGGAGGGCCAACCCAGGTATACGACAATACTCTTACTATTCATATCCCCATAGGCAATATGGGCGAATCGATAACATACTCATATCTAATATATTGGCCGATGATGCTAATATTAAATATTTGGGCATCGCATTATCTGACCATGCACCACTTGTGTGTACAGTGAAATGGGGTATGACAAAACCCAAGCTTGGTCGGGTGTGGTCATTTGATAGAAAACTACTCAAAGACGAAATTTTTGTGCAAGAGATTAAAATTAAACTAGTAGAATATTGGACTCTTAATTATGGAACCGCTAGTATACAAATGGTGTGGGACGCCCTTAAGGCAACTTTTAGGGGCTGGGTGACATCTTATGTAATCCAAAAACGTAACCTGTTATATACCACTTTAAATGAAATAACCTCTACATTAGTAAATTTAGAGACACAACAGGCCGAATCAATAAATAGTAATAATGGCAATTCAGCTGACATAGCTACACAACTGGAGATACAAAAGGCAAGGCTAAACTCTTTACTCAATGAGAGAGTACAAGAGCAGAATAAATTGTATCGTACCAGACAATATGAACAGTCAGGCAAAATTGGGAAGCATCTGGCGGTAATGGTTAGAGACAAGGCAGCTACTAGCAAAATTATTGGCATTAAGAATAGGGTAGGACAAAAGGTTGAAACAGAAACAGGGATAGCAGACACCTTTCTAGAATTCTATAAAGACTTATATAAATCTAGCCACTTAAGGACTGTTTATGATCAAACAGCAATGGAGAGGTATCTGCAAGAAATTCCCTCACGTCGACTTGCTCCTTCGGAAAGAGCTGTCCTAGATCAACCTATAACAAAGGAAGAAATAATTACAGCAATTAAATTGCTTCCTAATGAAAAAGCCGCTGGGGACGACTCACTCCCTCTTGAAGTCTACAAAATATTTATACAACAGCTTATAGATCCATTATTGCTGCTGTTTAGAGCAATTTACGATTCTACTTCTATACCGCCCTCTTGGAAAATCTCTAAAATTATAATTTTTCCTAAAAAAGACAAAGATCCTTTGGATTGTAATTCATATCGTCCTATCACATTAATTAATGCCGACAGCAAGATCTACGCTAAATTAATGGCAAATAGGTTAGCTAGAAATATGACCTATCTTGTATCCCCTAATCAGCATGGTTTTGTTGGCGGACGGGACACTACCTCACACACCAACTTTGCTGCCACACTAATAGATATTGCACAAACTTATAATCTACCTGTAGCCTTACTTTTCCTGGATGCCCGTAAGGCCTTTGATCTCGTCTCTTGGGATTTTCTCTGGGCAGTTCTGGCTAGAGCTGATTTTCCCAATAAATTTATAGCATCAATCTCAGCGCTTTACCAGTCACCACAATCATATCTACATCTAAATAATCAATCTACGGAATTGTTTGAAATTGAGAGAGGAACTCGACAGGGATGTCCTTTGTCTCCCCTTCTTTTTGCACTATATATAGAGCCATTTGCACTCAAAATCAGCTCTGACCATAGAATACGACCTCCTAATCTGCTTCAATTTTCCTGTCCAAACATAATTCTGTACGCTGATGATGTCTTAATAATCACACAGGATCCAAATCAGGCTTATCCAGCTATTGTGGAAACAGCTAGAGAGTTCGGTTGTTACTCAGGCTACGAGCTCAATTCAGCAAAAACTCAAATCATGGCCTGGAATTGCCCCGATATTAATCTTCAGACAACGAGCGAAGCTACCTATCTGGGGATTAAGTTTCAAAAGGATCTGAAGGCGACGATCAATCACAATATTGACTTAATCATTAAGGAATATAAAATTTTTTGTGACAGATGGGCTCAGATACCGCTCACCATTATTGGGCGAGTGAATATAGTAAAAATGACACTATTTCCAAAAATGTTATATATTTTCCGTGCTCTTCCGGTAGCTTTATCTAATAATCAAATCCATCGTATAAATTATATTATTGACAATTTTATTTGGCAGGCCCAAAAATCAAGGCGTAGCCGCCAAAAACTAACCCAAGTATGGGTTAAGGGTGGCCTGTCTCTGCCGGATTTTAAAGTTTACTATCAAGCCGCTCAAATCTGTAGAATTAGAACTTTACTTTTGCATGAACAATCTACGGACAACGCTTTAACTCTGCTCGCGGGATGTGTTCCCGCGACCTTATGGGGCAAGCTTGGTGATGTTAAATACACCAGATCAATCAAACTTGTCAGTCTAAAAAACTATTCCCAATCATGGTCTCAGATTCGGAAGATCCTTAATGTCCCGCGTATAACCCGCTTCTCTCCAATAGCCGCAATAAATCCTGACCAGAGCGACTTGTACAGCCCCCTTTGGAAAACAGCAGGTCTTGTTAAAATCCATCAACTATTTTCAGGAACTATTATGAAAACTTTTCAACAATTAACAACAGAGTTTAATATACCTAGAAACTCATTTTTCAAATACCTGCAAATTCGGGATGCACTTATGCAGTTACCGCCTGCTTTACATTTAGTAGATCAGAATATATACCTGCTTTTCGATTTAAAACCAACTGGACGTGGATCCATAAGTAAATATTATAATATATTAGTTGAACAGGTGGTAACAGATATGGATTCCCTTTCTGATAAATGGGCTACACAATTAGGTTACTCAGAACAGGAGAGCCCAGATCAGTTGGTTCCTTTGCTGTTAGCCGATGCACAACATTTTCTTATGTCTACTGCGCAGCGATTGCATGTGATGAAATTTGTCTTGCATTGGTATTATACTCCTGAAAAGATTGCTAAATGGGCTAAAGGTAGCACTCCTTGTTGTCCAAGATGTCACTTACAGATGGCTGATCTTGCTCATATGTTCATTACATGCCCGGTGATCACTAACTATTGGCAACAAATTTTTTCCAGAATTTCAGGCATTATTAAAATTGTACTGAATCCAGAAGTGGATACAATTGTAAGGGGTTCTACAGATTGCCTAACTCAAGATCTCAAAGGGTTTGTGTATAGAACTATTGTATTAGCTCGAATTGTGATCGCCAGACACTGGAAAAACTCTCAACCACCCCATGAATCAGAATGGTGGAAAAGTGTCTTAGACAAGTATTGGTTGGAAAAAATAATTTTGGAACAATCAGGTCGAATGAACAAATTTATTAATTGGTGGGGACCACTATTCTCTTATATTGAAGATCTCAATGTTATGGATTAATGTAGATTTGTACCTTTTGTTTTTATGTTTTATAATGCCTTTCATAACATATAATTTTTCTTTTCTTATTTATGTATTGCTGTCATGACAAAAATAAATATAAAAAAAGAAAAGAGACCTTCTGGAGGTCATTCCTGCTTTCGTTCTTTCATCCTTTTTTCCTCCTCCTCCTTCCTTCAGTTATGTCTCTCTTTCTTTCACTATTTCTTTCCTTCCTCATTTCCTTCTTTCAGTTTTCTCCTTTCTTTCCTCTTTTTTGTCCTTTTGTTCCTTCCTCCTTTTCGTCCACGTTTCTTTCCTCTATTCCACCTCTTTGCTGCAAACCTCCTCTAAACCTTCCACCCCTTTAACCAGCTCCAAAATTTGCTCAAAATGGTTCCTCCTAGATTTTCCCTTCAGTTGCCGTAAATTACATTGATTTAAGTCCCCTCTGAATTCCACCCATAATCATTAACTATGAGGGATAACCATACGGGATCTGATGCCTGAAATCTAATTGTGTGGGTCACAATAAAACTCTACCAAAAGGGAAAAAACAATTATACTCAGGAGTTCCAGGGGACAAGATACGTAACAACTCTGGATCAGTTCTACTCTCCTGATTGTGGGTTTAGAGTGTGTTAAATAAACATTTTCTTCCATAAAGAATAGGCTTCCTGAGAAACACTACTTAACAAAGGCATGTTCATAAATAAGGTAATGTCATAGTACAGCTTCTACAATCTTGGGAAGGTAACCTCTAGACCACTACAATAACACTCCTTCCTCCTCAAAGCTTCTACTGGATAAGGTGTTGGGGTCAACCAACCCATAATTTCCCCAACTTCTATTAGTGTCTGCTTGACCTCTCTGCTCCAGTTTAGCCTACAAAAGGTGGTCTTTGATAAATGAGCTCCCTTCCCTTTGGTTTCACTACTTGGCCTGGTTTCCAATTCCTGGTTACTCATTGTACTCATTGG
>JASANK010634699.1:0-10570 GCA_031753695.1 Desmognathus marmoratus | reverse complement strand
TACCATCCTCTAATTCAGGAATATAGGGGCTTCCTAACCCAACAACATGAGGTTTACCATCCTCTAATTCAGGAATATAGGGGCTTCCTAACCCAACAACATGAGGTTTACCATCCTCTAATTCAGGAATATAGGGGCTTCCTAACCCAACAACATGAGGTTTACCATCCTCTAATTCAGGAATACAGGGGCTTCCTAACCCAACAACATGAATTTTACCATCCTCTAATTCAGGAATATAGGGGCTTCCTAACCCAATAACATGAGGTTTACCAACCTCTAACACAGGAATATAGGGGCTCCTTAAACCCAGTACACAGGAACTATAGGGGCTTCCTAAACCCAATACACAGGAATTACAGGGGCTCCTTAAACCCAATACACAGGAATTATAGGGGCTCCTTAAACCCAATACACAGGCTCCTTGAACCCAACACTGAGATACACTCTAATACAATTTTTTTTTTGTTTTTGGTACTCAGAACTCTAAACTAGTGGAAAAGCACGGCAACTCAGCCAAAACTATCCAAATACATTTCTGAGAGGCTTACTACCTCTAACACCTTCAGTAATTATAGGGCTTTCTACACCCAATACAAGTTTCAATACAACTTTCAAACATTTTAAGAGAGATACACGCTTCCTGCTGTCATGTACTGCTAATACACAAAATTCTCTCATACAGTTAGGATACTGCTAATGTCTAACTACAGCAGATCACACCTATAAGACTACACCAAGGACATAACTGATCCTGCTTGTAACTGTTCAGCTACCCTGAACCTCCAAAAACTAAAAACTACAAAGCCCACTCACATGCTACATACCAGCCAAAATATGCTCATACACCATATTTGTGCTATTAATCATGGAAATAAAATATAACATTAATAATATCGCTACACCGGCAGGCGCCACCCTGCCCGACCTCCCAAGAGTGTCCTACATTCGACCTTTAAGTCCCAATGTTCCTGCTGCAGAAGCAGCACACCAAAGTTCTTACTGTGAAGCAGCACACCAAAGTTCTTACTGTTCTTAGAAGGTCACCAGCTTTACTCCCCAGCACCACCGTGCGAACAGCATTCCGGATTCCAGCATGATGCGCCCATTTTGAAGTGGGACTGCAGCTCGCCGTGAGCCACACCAACGCACGCCCTGCAGGTCATCGTCATGGCAACAAACTGCAGAGGAAGAGATCTGCTGGAACGCATGTGTTTCATTTCCAGACACCTCACGCAGCTCATCCACTTCTTCCAGAGCCGTGACGCGAAGATGCGAAGTCCAGCCCATTTTCCAGTCTATTTTCCAGCTGGTTCAGAAATTTGGCTCCTGCCAGTCCTCCGAGAGTCGGCCTGGTCCCACGCTCTCCAAGGTAACCGTTTATTTTATTTTCTATTATGCAAGCCATTTGACACTTTTCTCAAAATGATGACAGTTCGCCAAACACACAAGTTGGATTTCCCGCTTTGTAGCTTTCAATTGCCATCTTTTATGTATTTATTTATTTATTTGAAAAACGACAAATGACAGTTGATCCTTGTCAATGTCCAAGTAACGGTGACTTCACACCCTTCACCATTCATAGCTCCAGCACATCACATCCTGTCACGTTTGCCACTGACCTCTGGCACACCAGGCCTCTTTGCACATCCAGGCCTTAATATCCTCCAGGCTTCAGGCTTCAAGCTTCAAACTTCATCAGGTCTCAGTGCCATCTTAGGCCTTTCAGGCCTCAAATCAGGCCTCAAATCCTCTACTGGTACTGTCAGGCCTCGATCTAGGCCTCAATATCTTAGGGCTCTCTTAGGGCCTCTTCAGATCTTCCAGGCTTCTTTAGGCCTTCCAGGCTTCTTCAGGCCTTCCAGGCCTCTTCTGGCCTCCAGCAATTCTCCTGCCAATTTTCCTGTGGATTCACCTGGGACCCACCCCGTTTGGGGAGGTGAGCCCCAGTCCCTCGTCGCCACTGTTGTAAGTTACATGGTGAGACAGGAGGCAGGAGGCTGTGGTGGAAGGACAGGCTTTATTCAGGTGCACACAGTCTGGCTCCCAAGCATAGAATACTGAGCCAACTGCCACACTGGCAGAGGGCCACCAGAATGGAACCTTCCAGAAGGGAGGCACAGGAGAGAGGAAAGCACATCACAACATCCACACTCTTCACTTACACCAAAGGTTTGCAAACAAGAGGGAGAAATAAACCGTCTCTTATCTTGGGGAATGAGGAAAGTGAGAAACCCTGGAGAGAGACAGCGAAGTCCAGAGGATTTGGGTCTGGCTGCCTTTCTGGGCTGGAGTAACCCAGATGGGTAACTTGTGAGATAGTTGGCAGCCCTCTTGTCACTTCATCCATCTGAGTAGGACTGGGAGGACAGAGAGAGGTTTGCTGGCGATGTGAGACTGCCATGCAGAACACAACTCCCAACTGGCAACTGGGGAGGAAAAGAAAACCTGGATTAAACCAAATTGCAAATCAGTTCTGGGTCTGAAAGGTAGGAGGGTTGCAGGCCCCTAGTTCCCAGTAACAACCGTTGCAAAGCACTTGATGTCATTTTAAAAAAATGCACATTATATAACAAATGTGAGCACGGGATGTCACTAGTAGCCCGTCGCTACTTCGATCCCCACCCCTCTATCCCTGTGATACCATCGCAGATGACTAGCTCTGTGTGAACCAATGCAGAGCTGTCACATGATGCCGCTGCTTCCTAGCTTCCTGCTACCAGACGGTGTAGCCATGATCTCTTTTATTGAGCAAGGTGGGCTCTGGCTCAGGGACATAGGCAAAATGAGACTTAATCATTAGGGTGGGCCAGTGCCAAGCAGAGATGGAAGGTAAATACTGTGAGAACAGGGTCAATTAGATATTAGGCTTAGAAATCTGCCAGAGTGCAAGATCCACGAGCAATCCTGACTAACTAGAGCATTTAAAGGTTTTCAAGACACTTGGGGCTACAGGGGCTAAATCAAAAAGCATTTTTATTGCTCCCATATTTTTATGAGATTTTCTACAGTTTAGGGTTTTCATAGACATTTTCATCTATTGTATTTTATTATTTTGTATACATGTTTGTACCGTTTTCACGCTTAGAAGCCATTTGGCATTAGGTGCTTTTAAATGCTTAATAAATAAATAAATAAATAAATCTTGTGTGCCGTTAAGATGACAGTAGTGCAGACTTCGATTGCCATTTAATTAATTTGGGGCAATTGCCATCAGAAGGCTGAGCACACATTATGGAGCTGGGTAAGTACCACACCTACCTCATCCTGTGACGGATGAGGGTGAGGATGCCTTTGATGAATTATATTCCATCTTGACTCAGTTGGAGACTTTCTTCAGAAAAAAGACAAACCTTCATGGTGGAACGCCACAAGTTCCTGTAGTGAGCCCAATTCCTGGGGGAGGTAGTTCATGAATTTGTGGTTGCATTATGTGTGCTTGCCACCACATGTGAGTATGGGGCCATGGTGGATGACATGAGCCATGATCAGCTGGTGTGCTGCACCACCAATTCTCACATTCAAGATAAATATTTGTTGCAGAAAGATCTAACCTTGGAAAAGATGCTGAACACTGCATTTCAGCTGGAACGAATGGTGGAAGGGGTAAAATCCCTCACAGTGAAGGATTCACTAACCAGTTCAACAGAAGTGCATGGTGTCAAGGTCAAGCCCAAGTCATGGAAGCCATGTGTTCTGAAGCAAGGTTCTTCAGATTTCAAACAAGGGAATCATAAACCCAATCACAATTACATTGGGGGCAGAGGGTAATCAGGGGAGCATTTGGAGGGACGCTGGCACAAAATACACATAGGTAAGATTGTACTGGACATGATACCCAATGGCAAATACCCTGGAGACAATTACAAATGCACTGGAGGCACAGAAGACACTGGAGTACTACAGAGAAGAGCATCAGGAGGCCACAGGAAATGTGGAAGCAGTGCCCTGCAATACAGACACTGGAGACACAGAACAGAGGAGACAATGCAGGAAGCTGCTGAGAACCATAACATGGGGTGACACAAGAGGTGGTACTCCTACACGGTATGCTCTGGGGTTCTTTACCCAACCCATTAGATCACCACCACACCTCCATAGGGGGCACACAGGGCAAGGGAGGGTACAGGAAGGGGAGGGGGAAGAGTGGAAGCCTGAATAGTCAGAGAGGCAGCACCAAAAAATGTGACACAGTAATGGAAAAAGAGACAGACAGCTGGCAGGAGCCCCTCAGACTCAGTTGTGACTTGACTGATCTGCCTGACCAGCCTGACCTTGCCTGATCTCATGGCCACCAAAAGGTTCATATCCTTTACCTTGCCTGATTGACCTGCTTTGCTTGACCCAATGGCCGCATGGCACCTAGTCCTTGTTCTATGACCATATCACTGTTTGCCATATAAGGAAGACACCAGTAACTAGTAGTTGCTTGCAAACAACCAGATTTTCTGCGTCTTGTGACTGCTCTCTACCAACCTTGCTTGTTATTGGACTGATTTGCTGCAGCTGACTATGGACTGGTTTCAATTACTCTTTCCTTTTCCCTACTTGTACTTTCAAGGATTTTTGTAACAGTGTTCTCTGTTATTTTGGTGCCTGTTTGTACTTTAGTTCATGTTGCATTGCTTTTGTGGTAAATGGGTTTCGTCTGAGACCTCTCCATATGGTGCCTTCTACCTCAGCCCTTGAAACATCTTGTTTTTTACTGACAGGGTCATTATTGTTTGTCCTAAGAAGGACTTGAGCCACACTCAGTATGCCATCCAGGGGGTTCTACTTGGAATCAGGGCGATAGGTCATCAGTTTTCAGAAGAAATTCATAAACCTTAAATCAGCTTTAGCTTGAATGGGAGAGACGTCTCAGTCCAACAACAACGCCTCAACAGGGGTACATGAGGGAAGGTTCAGGAGAGTTTTCCAAAAATGTCCTTCCCAGGACTTATAATGGGCGTTTCCCCCAACACCCCAAACCTCACAACCGTACAAATGGGTATTAATCCAAGTCGTATTGTACAGATTAATAGGAGGTTTAATACCCCTGAACAAAAGTTGATATTTAATTTTGTTAAGACTACCCGTGATGCATTTACTTTTGGTTTTTAACAGGGCTAACTGGTCTTTCCATGTGCCTGATGCAAAAAGGTAAGGCCTAAGTATTTGTAGGAACTCACATGACCAATAAATCCTGCTGATGAGGTAAAAGAAAATTTAACAGCTTTAGGACCAAAGGAAAGAATCTTAGTTTTACCACAATTGAGCATTAGACCATTGCTACTACAATAGGCACATAATGCTTCAATCATTCCCTTTAGGCCAAATGGGGACAAATTTAAAAGAATCATATCATCCGCATAAGTTAATATAGGGATCTTAAGGTTCCCCATCTGAGGGGCTAACTGGGACGAAGACTCCAGAAAAGATGACAAATCGGCTATGTACAGATTAAAAAGGAGAGGTGCGAGCACGTACCCCTGCTTTAAGCTGGAGAAGGTGTAAATCTTTAGGGTCAATTCATCTCGGGGGCCCCACCGAACCTTTACCCAGGTATGGGTATAAAGTGTAGAAATAGCCTTCACAAGGGGAGGGGGGACTCTGATCTTCAGTAGCTTAGCCCAGAGCCTATCCCTATTGATCGAATTGAAGGCTTTCTCCAAGTCTACGAAGATGGAATATAACGGATAGCCTTTATGGGAAGTATCTTTCTCAACCAAAAGGCTTAGGGATAAAGTGTTATCCACTGTGGAGCACCCCTTACAAAAGCCAGTTTGAGAAATAGGAATTGCATTGTTGTCCTCACACCAACTGGAGAGGGCTTTAAGAAGAGATTTCGCAAATAATTTGCCTGGTGTGTCCATCAAAGCTTATAAACGATAGTTATGAGGTGAGTTTCTATCCCCCTTTTTAAACAGGGGAAGCAAAACCGACCCCAGCCAGGACTCCAGCACAGAATAGTGCAGGAGAGCATAATTGAAGAGAGGAAACAGCAATTGGGCCCATAAGGCTGCCAAAGGTTTAAAACAGATGGCTGGTAGGCCATCAGGGCCAGCAGCACGGGAGGGCTTGAACATAGCTAACATTATCCTCAGACCAACGGAGGAAGGAATAGAAATAACAGGCCCGTTGGAAGTGCTCATTAATGGGGCTATTGCGCACTCTGATTTAGGATTATATAAATTGGCAACATACGAACACCAGGTACATGCAAGCAAGGAGGCGTTGGGAGTGGAGGATTTATATGGGTTAATTAAATCATTAATTGTCCTCCAAAAGAATTTGGTATCAGAATTCACCAAATATTGCTCTATAATGAAACCCTGTTCTTGTTGCCAAGCCCTCCGTTTCCTATCTAGCAAGAATCTATATTGTTTTTTAGCCAAAAGAAATAAATCCCAAGCTGAAAGGGAGCTTTTTCCAGAGTTTCCTTTTTGTATTTTTGCACTCTGTGTCAAACCAAGGCTTATTTCTGTTCTGATTCCAACCCGCATCAACATTAGTAGGACATACTATCTCATACGAAAGGACATTTCTGTTGGCACTAATGGCACTTTCGTAAAGCTCAATTAGGCTAGCCAGATCAGTCATACCAAACAGCAACATTTCCTCAAGCACATTAATATATCTTACATGTATAGCATCTGAAATGTTTACCCTCAGTCTGTTTTTTATAACAACCAGAAGTGACAGCGTCTCGTGTTTATATACTGCATGACAGCCCATATCCATCACAAGATGCAGTTGAGCATGATCACTGAAATCCGTACAGTGATATTGCATAGATTTAGCGAGATGAAAGTACTCTGAGCAAAGCAAAAAATAATCAATCAGTGAGGACAGAGTGCCACGCCTAAAAGTGACACCCTCCTGAGAATGCCCTTGAACGCGGCCGTTCAAAACCGCCAGGTCATAAGAAGACAACAATGTCTCTTACCGTTGTAACAGGGGTAGACCAAGCAGATTGAGACAGAAACCCATCAAATACACAATGTGGGATCGAGGGATGGGCCTCCTCCCAAGCTTCGAATAAAAAAGGTTGCAAGAGTTTGGCATTAAAGTCCCCACCACACAAAATTA
The DNA here is from genome assembly GCA_031753695.1 of Desmognathus marmoratus. Lineage (NCBI taxonomy): Eukaryota > Metazoa > Chordata > Amphibia > Caudata > Plethodontidae > Desmognathus > Desmognathus marmoratus. The sequence continues at coordinate 3,499 of JASANK010634699.1, read as the reverse complement.
AGACATTAGGAAACTGTTTTTCCAAGTCAGCCAATAGTGTTGAGAAAACCTTTAACAATTTGAAGTTATTGGCAGCCGTAACCAGGGCTGGTCTCAAATAAACATTAATCAGAATTAACTCTTTCATAAAAGAGTATGAATTTTTAGGAAGATTAATGAGCAGGCATAAAATACCTGGTATATCCGCCCACACTTTTGTTATGATCCACCCAAGTTTAACATTTATCAGGGTGGCAACGCCACCGGCATTGTGACCTAGGGTTGATGGCACCGCATTCTGAAATATTCCCTGGAAGCCATCCAAAAATATCGGGGACAGCAGCCAGGTTTCTTGACTCGTTCAGTCAGTTTCCAGAATGTACTGTAACCGGTGCAGTCAGATTCCAGAATAGACTGTAACCGGTGCAGTCAGTTTCCAGAATGTACTGTAACTGGTGCAGTCAGATTCCAGAATAGACTGTAACCGGTGCAGTCAGATTCCAGAATAGACTGTAACCGGTGCAGTCAGATTCCAGAATAGACTGTAACTGGTGCAGTCAGATTCCAGAATAGACTGTAACCGGTGCAGTCAGTTTCCAGAAAGTACTGTTACTTGTGGTCAGTTTTCCGAATGTATTGTAACTGGTGGTTAGTTTTCAGACAGTAACTGCAAGTTTAAAGAGGGACAGATGCAGCCACATGACTGTAATAAGGGAATTTAAAATAATTGGGAGAAACAGGAGATTAATTGCTATCTTATCTTTTTTACTTTTTCTGTTGTATTGTTCAGATAGATAACCATCTGTTTCATTGACCATCAAAATGCCAGCCTCTTAGCTGTGACTTTAGGCACACTGCCCTCTGCATGCCAGTGACAGTGTGTCTGTAGAAAAACCCTGACTGGTTAGAGACCTCTCTACTTTCAAATCGTTGAACATAATGTAATTCATAGAAATACCAATAAAGGCATTGACACTGTGAAGGGGGTGAAAAAGACAGTTTTCTACCCTAGAGAAATCAACAAAATCAAGTATTAAATGCTTTTACATATCTTCAACCAACAACCAAAGGGAGGACCATATAGTCATCTTATCTATGAGAAACACGGCTTCTGGGCCATGAGTTGCCCTATGGGTCATACATAAAACTTAGAAAGTAATTCTCCTTTTCACTGGCAGCCAGTCGAGGGGACACAGTACTGGGCTAATGTACTCTCTAGGTCCTAGCTATGTTAGTAGTCTAGTGGCCAAATTCTGAATCCTTTGCAGGATTCTAAAAACTTGTCCCAAGACACCTGCAAAAGGTGCATTAGCATAATCCAGCCTTGATCAAATGAACACAATGACAGAAGTGACCTGCTGGGAGAAGCTAAGGAAGGGCATAATTATGCCAATATCCCTAAGTAGCATGAAGCAGGTCCTAAACTTGGCTTTTGCATTACCGTCAGGTCTAGCTTGTCATTGAGCAATGATCCTAGCCTTCTTGCTCCTTTGGCCACAGTCATTCAGGAGGCCGTAGGTCCTTTACCCCACGTACCTATAGCTAGGTTCCTCTGGAATGAGGAGAAGATGGTTCATCATTATCCTTTGTACAATATCACTCATGCAGGGCTCCAGATGCAGTTACCTGCCTTACTGGTTCGTATGGATCTTGTATACAATTTGAGTGTCATCTGGGTAACAGGACAACCCATGTGCATGGATGATTGATGCCAGAGGGGAAAAATAGATGTGAAATAGCAGATAAACATAGGAAACAAGGTCAGGCAAACATAGTAGCCAATGGCACGATTCAGACAGGAAACAGGAAGCTACTATCAGGACTCACTATTCTACCACTAGGCAGTGCTCCTGAGTTCTGAGAGCCCTACGGGTCCTATTTTCAGCCTTTTAACGCCATTAAAGGACAAGTAATAGCATAACAGCAAAAATGAGTGTTCCTCGTGTACTTCCCTAGGCTGAAACTTGCTTTAGCTCTTCTGTATGGTGCTTTTCCCTGTTTAATATTAGTTCCAATTGGCGCCACATTAAATTACAAAGTATTGGTACCGTTGGAGCCATTCAGCTTACAAATTGCTATTATGTAATGCCTTGGCTCAGCTACAATACTCCTCTGTGCTTTCCAACACCCATCTCAGTCTTTAACACAATACATCTGGCCTAGATCATCTGTTTACTGTGCCAGCTCCTTTGTGAGAAATGGTCTGCTGTCTGGTTCCACATCTGTTTGTCGACTGTTTGTCAACCAACATTTTTGTCGACATGAGTTGGTTGAATTTCTGCTTGATAAATTCATAACTACATATTTATCTTGGTACCCCCCAAAACTGGGGTTACAAATTAAGTCAGATGGAATATATTTAATATTCTCCAGTTCTATTCTGAGCAGGTCAGAGGTAAGTACCATTTCAACCATTTAAAATGTATTTATTTATTTTATTTTTAACTTACTCAAGCCCGTGGGCATCAGGGCACGAAGGAGGTCAAGGTTGCAGTTAAGTGGATAGAATTAATGCAAAACAAGTTGCAAGTTAAACAAGGTTTTGGGGATTGAAGTAATACAGACAGAACTTGCAAGCTCAGAGTGATTAAAGCTTCCCAGGAAATTAAATAATACGACAGTGTAAGATATGCTAGTACTGGAAGGTGAGATGAAATGGAAACACACTCAATACTCCTCTGTCAGTCACCTCTGACTGCCCAGAAGAGTAAAAGGGGGTGCCAGGCAGGAACCAGATAACTACTCCTGGATAGTCAGCACCTGCAACAAGGAAACAGAAAGAGAAAGCAGTGTTAAAGTACTGAATCTCAGAAGGGGGGGAAGGTTGAGCAAAGGTGTTAAACTAATCTCACACTCACCTATGAGAACCAAAGTTTGTGTCATCTTGGTTGCACAGCCAGGTTTTTAGCAAGCCTATAAAGCACCATTAGGAGGGTTCACTCCTGAGGTAGGCTGGCAGCATGTTCCACAAGGTGGGAGCAATGACTGTGAAGCTTGAACCTCTTGCTCTTTATGTTTTGAATCTGGGGAGGGGTCGCTTGAGCAAATAGTAAAGTGGGTGGAGCTTTAGGTCATCGATGAACATTTCCAAGAAGTGTCTTGAAAAAGCACTGGCGTACATGACATAAGTCTGTCACTTACCAACACTGGGGAGAACTGTGTGGCTGAATGCTGTAATGGGGTATAGCAAGGTAGCAGTGAATATGTGGAATTTTATCTAGAATGAGCTTGAACATTCAACAAGAAAAGGAATTGCTGAACTAACAGAACGCCAGTGTGGGCTACACCCTTGATATTCACAGGTAAACCAAGTGGGAAGTGAGAGTTTGTGGCGGATGTGAGAAGAATGTTGGGCTGGCTGGGAGTGAATTAGGTTTAGCAGTGGGAGATCTCGTATGTGTGAGGAAGCCTTTGCATACAAGGAAATGTGATAGTGTATGGATGACCCCAAAAAGGGTTACTAAGATATTAGGGAGAGTGGTGGAGCTTGAGGAAGGCAAAACATGGAGCTTGTGCTGTC
>JASANK010633595.1:0-10580 GCA_031753695.1 Desmognathus marmoratus | reverse complement strand
ATCTAACACACACACACGCCCAGCCTAGGGGTCCATTTGGCCCCTAGCTGGCGAAAAAAAATGAAAAGTCCACACACTCCAGATAGACTGTCCTCACAAATGTATTTGGAAGGGAGGAGCAATGAGGCGTTCCTTTTCCAAATTGACAAAAGCCTGGAATTGTGGTGGTTTGAATCTTCCAGAATTACAATTGTATAACCTGGCTGCTCAATCAGAGAGAATCTTAGCTCTGTTGAATGATAATTGACCAGCTCCCTGTTTTATCCAGATATTACAACATCTTAGGCCTTTGACATTCGTCGATCTAAAATAATTCAAGAAGATCAGACTTAAATCTTTGGCAATCTATTCAGAAAATTGGGCAAAAATTGCTAAAAAATAGATCTTCCATATCCCAATATATATTTGTCTTTGACCCAGACTGACGTTTTGCCCAAACAATTACAGGACCGTCTTCACCAAGACTGGGATACCTCTGGGATATTTTCAATAGAGGACCTTAGGGTGGGGAACCGCTGGAAGCAGTCTTTTGAATTATGCAGACGTAGACCAACTTCTCCTTTGTCGTGATTCAAATCAGATTAGGAGCGCCTAGGCCAAGTATCCTAGTAGCTGTTGGAGGAGTTCTGAGCTTGCTCAATGCTGTTTTCTACATTGGCAAGGAAAAGGACTTATTTCTGCATTGTATGTTATCCTCCTGGATTCCGTCTCGTCCTGGATCTGGCTTCGATAGCTGAGAAATGGTCAATCAGTCTTGGAGAACACGTATCCGAGCAGGAGATAGGCCTGGTTCGTGATCAAGCCAAAATGATTCTCACTTTTAATAGCACTCACCTTCAACACCATATATTCTTGTTTATGCTTTACTATACACGTAGTCGAATCAACAGGTGGACCAGTGTCTCCACCTTAAGTGTTTGTCCACAATGCCGGAGCCCCACAGCCGGTGTTGTACATATGTTTTTTTTCATGTGTGGGGTTGAAGGCCTATTGGATACTGTTATTGAGAAGTTGGGGGATATTTGTAACCACCAGTTTGAATTCACAGTGATAGATCTTATCTTCTATAATATGTTTGGTGAAATGGATTCTCCTACATCCCATTTCCTCTTCAAGACTATCACTCTTGCATGGATCGAAGTAGCGAAAGTATGGAAAGATCCTAAATCCCTGAACCCATAAGCTGGTATACCATGCTGAAAGAGACTTATTTATGTGAACAAGCGGTGTTCTCACAGAGGGGCTCTCCCCAAAAGATTAACCTTTTATGGGGTCCATCGGTTGATCACGTCTTGAACTGATAGAGTGATGTCTTGTTTTGTTTTATTTAAGTCATAATATGAATTATTTATTTTGTCGGCTAGTAGTTTAACAGAAAGCTGTATTATGACATCTCCTCTTTTTTTTCTTTTCTTATTTCCTTCCCCTAGTTTTTATTCGTTCTTTTTTTTGTTTTTGTTTCTTGCTTCTGACGGCTGTTAATAAAAAATAATTAAAAAAACCCCACAATCAATATATCAGAGAACTGTAGTACAATCCTTTCTTTCAATTAGTGAACTCAGTGTTCTTAGTTCTCAAAAATAAGCAATTTCTTGTGACGTAGAGACAATTCATGCCTGGTTTGTGTTGGTAGACATGTTTGGCTTATTCTTATTTGTTTAAGCAGTCCACAGGACAAGGTGCAGTTTGAATTAAATAGTCTGCTTTTTAGGCACGTTGTGTATACATCTACATAAGAAAACGCAGATCAAGTGGCTCACAAATTCTGTTCCTATTTATATAGAAAGCAATTAAGCCCCATTTGGAATTCAACCCTTGATTTCTAATGGAAGAAATTGATTCCCTGGCCAGATGAAATAAGCACTTCTGGATAACAAGGAACCTACAGGATCAAGCCTAAAAAGTTTAATAATCAAATCAAATGGTACCTTTGTCCTGATCATTTAAAGAAGAAATTGCAGTTCCCAGTATATTGATTATGGCAACACTATATTTACTTTAACCAAATGTCAAAAGAGTAATCTGTCTTCATTTATCTCAGTAATGTTACTTCATGCTTACTTTCCCCACTTTAATCTGGGTTTCACCCTTTGCACTCCACTGAAACTGCTTTACTTTATGTCACAGAACATCTCATTTCGGCCAAGCACACTTAGCTTTCCTCCTTATTAATTCTTCTTGATTTTTCAGGTGGTTATGTGCCTTATCATATTGAAGCACTTAATGTCAAATGAATTTAACAGCCAACAAAAATGATTGACTGATTTGTACCAGCGTTTATATTTTTGGTAGCGTGCAATAATTTTGACAAACAATTTTGTTGACTCAACAAATCACTATTAAAAATATAATCTAAGTAAAAAATGTTTCTATTCTATTCTCCAGTCCAGGGGTACTCGCAAACATTTGCTGGGGGTGACCACATTGTATGATATGGGTTTGACCGAGGGCCACAGTAATGGTACAAAAGTTTCAGGAATAACAAAAATTGGGAAAGAAAGTATTGCAAGATACACAAAATAGGCAATGTTACAGATAAAAGGCAATAAATCTTAAGAGTACTTGCTAAAAACAAAGCCTAATTCTAGTGTCTAGCTATCGAATTCAAGATTTTCCTTTAAAAATACAGTTCATTTGATACTTTGAGGAAATGTGGGGTGCCAAATGGCTTGGGGAGCCGCAAGTGGCCTGCTGGCCGTACTTTCGAGTATCCTCGCTCCAATCCATGCAATTTGAAAGATATTGTTTCCAGTCAAAATAAATGTATTCCCTATAGTGCTTGCCAACAAAAATGGCGACATACATTTATTGGAAATACATACAAATTCTGTTAAAATGACTTGACCAAAGTGGTAGTCAGTCAGAAAAATTTGATAACAAGATAGGATAATCTGTCAGCTGCATTTAACACGGTGGACCACTCTGTTATGTCCACCCTTCTGTCACTTGCCATTACTGGCTCTGTCCTTTCTTGGTTTTCTTCATAGCTAGCTTCTTGTACTTTCTCTGTCTCCTTAGCCGGCTCAGTTTTCTCCCCTTTTCCTCTCCTTGACTGTATCTCTCAAGGGTCTGCACTCTGTACTTGATCCTTTATTATTTTGTATTTTCACATCTCCTCTAGATGGCATCTCATCGTTTAGCTTTTCTTTCCACATTTATGTCTTTGATACTCAGTTCTTTCTTTCTTTTTCCTTTTTCACACCTTCTCTTCACCAGTCTATGTATTCCATTCTCACTTCTATTAACGATTGGATGCTCTCCCATGCTCTTCATCTCAATCCTAAAAAGAAAAATGATTTTATTTCCTTCTTCCCTCTCTGTATCTGCTCCATCTACTCTCGTTTTCCTCTAGCTTCCTCTTTCTACTTGCTCTTGTAATCTTGGAGTAATGTTCAAGACTGACCTATCTTTCTCCAATTTCACCCCTGCTATGGTACAATCTCTTTACTCAGTCTTTCTGAGTTAAAGGCGAGGGCGCTTCTGTACTAAAATAAACCAGAGAAACCCCCTTCAAAGACAACTTTAAGCGATATTGTTTCAATATTTTTTACATTTTTATTTCTTGATTTGTCAAAGAAGAGTATTATTTGATAAACGATATGTGCAGTTACTCACTATAAATTGTGGAGGCACTTTTCAAATGGCCAAATGAATTGTTTTGCAACAAGCTAAATGCTTTTATACTCTTCTTTGAAATATCAAGAAATAATCATTAAAAAAAATATTGAAACAATATTACTTAAAGTTGTCTTTGGAGGAATCCTGGTGATTTGCATTTTTTATTTAAGTACAGAAGTGCCCTCGCCTTTAACTCCGAAATTCTGAGTAAAGAGATTGTACCATTTAAATTGCCGTGGGCCGTGACATTTTTCAAGGTATGCGCTTCAAGTCCAAACATATCATGAATGTTATGCAGATATTTGAGTGCGGACCCTGCAATGTACATGTATTCATCTCTGCTACTGCCACTACTTGCTGCTTCCAACTTTACAACATCCACAAGATAAGGTTGTCTCTCACTTTTTCTTCTACCAAAATCCTCATAACTTTGCTTATTTTCTTCCTCTTGGATTACTGCTCTTCACTATTGGTTAGTCTTCCTTCTTATGCCCTTTTTCAAATTCTTCTAATTTTTATTTCTACTATTTATTTTCTTTTTAATCTTTCCCCCACTAATCATGTGCCCAGCCCTGAGCTATTTAAACTGACTTCCTATTTCCTGTTGTCTAATTTTTTGTGTGTATTGTGTTTGAGTCTACATGGCTTAGCACCCCCATATCTATCCGCCTTGATTTAGTTCTATTCTATTACCTCTCTCTTCTCTAAAATCTTCTACCTTATTTCTTTCGGTTTCTTTTTTACCCCATGTGCTAAATCCTAATTTTATTCTTTTCATGCTTTGGCTCAATCATATTGGAACGGTCTTCCTGTCTGTGTACACTTTGTCTCATCCCTCTTTGCCTTTCAAATCGCTATTGAAGACTAATTATTTAAATAAAGCCTTTCCCACTCATTTTCCTCCTGTCTCTCTTCCTTCCACCTCTGCTCAGCCTTGTTAAATATTATGCTTTCGTGCGTATGAACTGCCAATAAAATACCAGTTTTTAATTTTGTTCTCTATAAAGTTACTGTGATAAATTTTATTAAATAAGAATCCTGAATTTTTATTTAATACTGAACTGTATTTTGTATCTTCCTTCATTTTGTACAATGATTGGTGTAAGGCACCATACTGTATAAATGAACTAAAATAAACAAATAACTTACTACAGCAACATTCTCATTTTCTGCATGCTTCACAATAACTTGCCTAACTGATTTTTATGTATTTTTTAAATGTTTCATATTGTTAACAAGATATGTTGTAATAAATGTTATGTTTTAATGCTGCTGATTAGGTGTTATGGACAATATATGTGTTCTTGCACAGAGAAATATTAATTTTGAGATGACTAATTAACAGGGTTCAAACAATAGCATCTTGTAGTCACTGGATTACAAACATAAACCACACTTTTATGTACTATTGTCATTCTCACATAGCTTCTGTGTGCAGTTTCCATGGATGAGTTTCATGTGAGTAATATTTATACATTGTCTTCTCTTTATTCCAGGCGCCGGTTGAAGAAAAGAAGACAGGAAGATTACCATCTGTTCCTGGTGCTTGTGTATATATGTATATATGTATATAAGAAAAGATATATATTTTATAATATATTTATATTTTTTTAAATATATTTTTTACAAATTATATTTTTAGATATTTGTAAAGAAATATATTTTTATATACATTTTTTACAAATGTATATTTTTATAAATATTTATTTTTTTGCAAATTTATATTTTTATTTAAATTATATTTTTTTTTACAAATTTATGTTTGTAAAAAAACAAAAACACAAAAAATAAAAGAAATGAAAACAGATTATATTTTTTATTGTAAAAAAATATATTTTTATATATATTTATATATTTTATACAAATTTATATATTTTATAAATATTTTTTTTTTTTTTAAATTATATTTTGATTTATAGTTATATTTTTTTACAAATGTATATTTTGTTACAAATTTATTTTGATATATATTTGTATTTTCTTACAAATATATATTTTTTACAAATTTATATATATTATATTTTTTTGTAAAAAAACAAAAATACAAAAAATAAAAGAAATGAAAACAGATTATATTTTTTATTGTAGAAAATATATTTTTATATATATTTATATATTTTATACAAATTTATTTATTTTATGAATATTTATTTTTAAAAAAAATTATATTTTTATTTATAGTTATATTTTTTTACAAATTTATATTTTGTTACAAATTTATTTTGATATATATTTGTATTTTCTTACAAATATATATTTTTTACAAATTTATATATTTATATATATTATATTTTTTTACAAATTTATATTTTGTTACAAATATATATTTTTATATATAGTTATTTTTACAAAGTTATATTTTTATATATATTTGTATATTTTATACAAATGTATATTTTTATATATATATTTATATTATATATATATCTATATTTTTTATACATATATATAAAATTTATAAAAATAATAAAGTTATATATTTTTATAACCTATATGTGTATTTCCACTTATTTGCACTTTTTTGTGCGCTGTTATGTTATGTTATCCAGAATTTGTATCCCACATCAGGTGCCGTCCACCGGTCTCCAGGTGGTATTCTATTAAACCGGATCACAGTGTAACAAGTCAGGATTGAGCAACATTTGAGCCAGAAAGTGAGGTGAGAGGCAGCCTGTGGAGGGAAAGTTGAAAGGGCTAAGGCAGTTATAAGAAGAGGCAAATGTTAGTTATAGCCACTGACCCTTTAGCCAGGGGAGCAGGATGCAAGTGGGGAATATAGGATAATGGGGAAGGAAAGGAGGGAAGATCTTGATGCTTATCTGTCTGGGTAAATCTCACCCAAGCATCAGCCCACCACCACCCATATAGCCCCACATGGATCCTAACCTAGAGTCATAGGAACTCTATCCACAATACTGGTTTAGCAAAATATAATTAAAGCCTTGCTGCGATGCCTGTTCTTGGGGTTTTAGCACAAAACCCCCTACTAAACAAGAAGTCACTGGCAGCACAGATTACCTGGCGGCTAACTTGTCAGAGATTTGAAGATCTTCAGCGGGTTTGTATAGTGCAGGACCGGGGATGGTTGTAATTTCGAGAATAGAAGCAACTGTTCAGTCTTCCCAACCAATGCATACCTTATAACAAAAGGAATTACCTTCAAACTTTTTCAAAAGTGCTCAAAATAATTACGTTTTTTACCAATCAGTTTGCAAAATAAACCGTTTATACAAAAAAATGTAAAGGTAACTACAAATATTTTTGTTTTTCAAATCACAAATGTATATTTATAGCATCCAAAATACAAAATAAATTCAACAAAGGCAATAATGCATAACAATTGTTTTGGGCCGGAAGCCCTGCGTCAGATGTGATGCCTAAAAGAGAATAACAAATCAACATATGGAGTCTATGCTATGATATAATATCCTCCCCCAGGAGGAAAACCTCCCACAAAGGGATGTTAACACCTTCCAAATTTTTCGGCCCACTTCCCCGGAAGAAGTAAAACATATCACTCAGAAAATGGGTCCATCCTCCTCCATTCTGGACCCCATTCCTACAAATGTCATCAAAAATGTGCTACAAATCCTTCTCCCTGATATCACAGAGATCATCAATAAGAGTCTCCAATCAGGTGTCATTCCAGAGGCCTGAAAAAAAGGGGTTGTCACCCCCCTGCTAAAAAAAACTAATGCAGACCAGGAAGATTGCAAAAACTTCCGACCAGTCACGCAACTGCGTCTACTCCCCAGAATCGCAGAAGCCATTGTCACCCAGCAAATGCAAGGTCATGTCGAAAAGAACTCTTTATTACACGACCTACAATCTGGGTTCAGACCTGGAAGGGGGACAGAGACAGCCACGGCCGATATCAGAGAAGTTGCTACGGTGTACCGACAACAATCATTCTGTAGTTCTGATCTTGTTTGATCTCTCGGCTGCATTTGACACAGTCGACCATCACATTACGCTGGCCCGCCTTTCGGAGCTTATGGGTATTAACAACACAGCGCTGGCCTGGGTGAGGTCCTTCCTTGAGGGTAGAGTTCAACAGGTAAAGTCTGGGGACGCGCTCTCAAAGGAATCCCAGGTGCCTTTTGGAGTCCCACAGGGTTCAGCGCTGTCACCCCTATTATTTAACAGCTATATGAGGCCTTTAGCCTCGCTTCTAGAGGATTGCGGCCTGCAGTTTCAAATGTATGCCGATGACACTCAGGTCCTTGTGGATCTCCACGAGTCATCGGGAGACAGCAAGAAAGCGATACCCTGTCTAACCTTGATCAGAGAATGGATGTGCCAGAACAAACTCTGTCTTAACGAGGATAAGACGGAGCTCCTTCTCTGTGGTCAGAACAAGGTTGCCGGACAAGTGGAGATCCCATGGCCCAGGTCTTGGGGCTCTGCCCCAAAGCCAATGACAGTCGCTCGGGACCTAGGAGTAATGATCAGTCACCGTCTGGATGGGGCAGCTCAGGCGGCCCAGGTCACCAAAGCATGTCACCACCAACTCAACGGCCTGGTTAAGCTCTTCCCCCTTCTGGAAGTTGACCAGAGGGTCACTATATACCACGCACTCGTGGGTTCTAGACTCAACTATGGCCTAATCTTTTTGTTGAGTGCAGCAAAAAAGACCTTGTCATCCCTACAAAAAGTGCAAAATCGAGCCATCAGGCTAATTTTCAATCTCAAATGGCGAGAACACATAAGCCCATGGAGAGAACAACTGAAATGGCTGCGGATTGAGTCTCTCCTCGCATACAAAATCTGCATATGGATCTGGAGAGCGAGGAAAAAGATCGGACCCCGCTACACTTTCCAATGGGCCTTACCATGTCACTCCCTGAGAAAGCCACGTACTCAACACACCAACAAACTTGCTCCCAGCCGCTACAACAAAACCAGGTCAGGCGGAGCAACTATTTCCTCCAGAGGAGCTAAGATCTGGAACACCCTCCCCAGCCATTTAAGGGCTATCCAGACCTTTGTGTCCTTCAAAAAAGCTCTAAAGGCTCATTTGCTCCAAACAGATGCTTTACTCAGACCCAAAGCACGACCTAAACATCTCGGAAGAAGGGAAATGGCGAACAGTAACCCTCCTGAGTTACATCTGGACGAGACCATTCATGAAGCAGACCCAAGACAACCCCCCAAACCAGGATCTTACCACTTCAGACCCCCTGTCAGATCATAAAGGGGACTCGGGTATCCTCAGCACAGCCCCAGAAGAGTCAACCCCAACACCTGTTGCCGCCGGCATCGACCCACGATGGCCCCATCGAGTCCGGGCGGAACAACCCTTGCAAAGTCTGGGGGGTCTCTTCCCCTCCCCTTCCAACAAGGAATAATCCGGACCTCATTCAAAAGGCAGCCCGAAATAAACAAAGAAACCAAAGAATGGGGATCTACTAGGCTTCTGACAAACACAAAGTTGCCAAGAGTAGCACTTCCAGTCCACATAATCTAGGCCTCCCCCTACGATGCCAGCAGATAGAGCCTCCTGCTGCCACTTTTATCAAGCCAGGCTCATATTTTTATGTTGTCGAAACCTGTTCGGTTTCTGTTTGTTTTATGTCTTATTCAGAAAGCGGTGCAAAACGTTTGTAGCCATCGCGATACAAAAACATTTAATAAATAAATAAATAAATAAATAAATAAATAAACAAATAGATCTGGCATCAAGCAAAGGCGGCAGAGGGAGAAGGCAGCCGCCCATCTGTGCTGGTCCGGGCACGTCTGAGGCATGGAGGATGGAGACCCTCCTAGTTACATCTCCTGCTAAAGGTACTGTGCCTCTTAGTTCATTTGCTCCACCACTGCCTTTGGTTCATAGCCCAGACGCCTCCGTTCCAACAGAGCCCCTGATGACTGTTCCCTGAGCCCCATTGGGGCCTATTGATGCATTTGTACCTTGTTTTGTTGACTTGACCCTTTATTTGCGGCCTGCCATCCAATTGATCCCCTAGCTCCTATGATCCTACTGACCCCTCGGCTGAATGCCTCCGAATTTGGGAAGGTGTTGTTTTTACCGAGCCAGACCTGTCTGTTGCAGCAGTAAATACCCTCAACTCCTCCCCGTTCCCCCAGCAATGGACCAGCTGAACGATTCAGTCCCCACCTCTCCCAGGCTGTGGTGCGCCCGAGGGTCCCATCTTCGTCCTACAAAACTGCCTTTCAGTGGTTAGTACCGCCGCAGCTGTTGCCACCTTGTTTGAGGATTTCCATCTCCTTGGCCTATTCATTACAGTGTCCTGGCTCTCCACTGAAACTGAAGGCGTGTTGCATCATGATATACTTCCACCTGATTTTGTCTTTACTGTCGCTCATCGCGAGGAAGGTAGGGGTAGGGGTTTCGCTTTCCTTCACCACAGCTCTATCTCAGTTTCTGCAGTCTCAGCAGCTATCTTTCCCACCTTCGAATAATTAACATTCGACTGATGGTTGGAGGACTTGAAGGCCATTTCCATTGCCATAATTTACCACCCTCCTATATGAGCATGGCAAATTTCTAGATGCGTTTCAGCCGTTTTTAGAAGACCTGTTGCTTCTGTGCCTGTGTCCCAGGTCGTAACTTGGGTGTCGTTTTTGTACCCTTCTTAACTTTTGACCTACAGGCCAACTCTGTGATCAGCAAAGGCCACTTCACGCTGAACAATCTTCGCCCGCTTTTTCCTGGCTCTCCACTGAACACCAGGCAACCTTATGCCAGGCCTGGTGGGCTCTCATATCACTTACTGCTGCTGCGTCTTCACCAGTTACAAAACCACCTCTCTGCAGAAGCTTCAAAAACTGCAAAACGCTGCCATGAGAATGACTCTGAACCCGCGCAAAAGAGATTATGTGTCAGAGGAAAGAAGGTAGCTGAGTTGGCTCTAGGTCAACCAAGTCATCAATCTCAGGCAAACCAAACAGCTACAATGCCCAGCCTACATGCTGAACTGGTTCCCTCTCTCCAAACCCCA
>JASANK010632491.1:0-10591 GCA_031753695.1 Desmognathus marmoratus | reverse complement strand
GGGAGGTGGAAGGGTGTTGGGCTGTGGGGAGGTGCAGGGCTGAAACCCCTGAAAATTGAAAAAAAAAACCTTTGATCCATGCCGTGGCTCGACACAGCGAGCAGCTGATACCTTGAGCCGGGACGTGGCGCATTCACCCCAATCCTCTGACTTTAGTCCCACCCTCTGAAAATGCAAAAGTTAATCATGAACCCTTCAACCGATTTTCATGACTTTGTGCATGTATCACGATCCATCAATGCACCCTGCAACCCAAAAAAAATTCATGAAAATTGGTTCAGCGATTCTGGCTATTAGCAAAAATAAGTAATGTTTCCTATGGGAAAATGAATGCATTTTTTCAAAAACGCCCCTAATTTTTAAACTGCGATACCTTTTTAACCATGTAAACAATCTGCATGAAATTTGGGTGTGAAAAAGATATTGGTTCGGAGGGTCACGTGATGAGCTGCTGAAGGAGTAGACGTGCGGCGCTTCGCTCCCACCGGGGCCGAAATAATCCGTGCACGGAAACCCTGCAGTTCCCGTGAGAACACTCTCAAAAATAACGTCCGGGTGCCTGAAGGTTTGCTGCACCGGAAAATGCCAAAATTTCCAGGGAAAAAACAAAAATCCATGACGGATTTTGCCCACAAAGCGACGGCGGAGCCCGCCATGCGGCAATCGCAAAATGGCGCCGTGGAAGAGGACTCATTGGGGGAGGGGACGGCGGAGAACTCCGACCAACCCTCCATAAAACAGATTCTGCTGGCGATGCAGGGTTCCCTCTCTGCAGTGGTGCAGGCGGTGGAGCGGCTGACTGCCCGGTTCGATGGGGAGGCGGCGAGGGTCACAGCGCTCGAGACACGGCTCCGAGAGGCGGAGGACCGCATCGGGAGCCTGGAGGACATGCTGGGGCCGGTGCAACGCAAGGCAGAGGCGGCAGAAAAACAACTGAAAGAGGCGCTAGGGAGGATTGACGACCAGGAAGCCAGAGGGCGCCGCAACAACGTAAGGTTGGTGGGTCTGCCCGAATCTAACCTGGGGGGGCCCATGGAGCAGCACATTGAAGCGGTGCTGCGTGCCGCCATGCCGAATATCCAGCTCTCCCCTGGCTTCTCCATTGAGAGAGCGCACAGAGCGCTGCTGGCCAGACCCCCCCCTGGTGCTCCCCCGAGGGCTGTGATTGTGCGGGTGCTTAACTATAGAGACCGGGACATTATTCTGAAAACCGCACAGCTCCTGGGTGAAGTGAAATATGAGGGAGCCAGGCTGTCATTTTACCCGGACTTCACTCAGGACGTCCAGAAACTAAGGCGAGCCTTCTGGGATGTCAAGCAGGCTCTCAGACTCCGGAAGGTCCCCTATGCCATGCTATACCCAGCCAAACTGCGCGTGCAGCATGCAGGAAGGGTGCACTTCTTTACTGATCCGGCTGAAGCGGCTGATTTCGTGGAGAGGCGACTACCTTACCCTCAGCGCCCTCGCAGTAACCTGAGTACGCCTGCACGCAGTCCGAGGGGCTCCCCAAATGCAAGAAATAACAACGCGGTGGCATTGGAGGACATCCCGGTGTCGCAACTACTGGAAATGGACGCTTTGCTGGATGAAAATGACTGAGAGCTGTGGCACCTACCCAACTATTTGAATGTATTCGGGTGGTATCACCCCCTGGCTGCCTCCTGATATTGGGAACACGAAAAATCGCTGTCTAAGTAGTCCCCGGCGGGAGAGCGCACGCAGGCGGCTCGGAAGGGTGACCCACGTGTTGTGGTTGTTGATTCGATTGTGTACACAATCCGAGGTTTTGTTTTATGGACATGGGGTTTGCTAGGCCTTGTTGGGGGTTTGGTCTGAGCGCGGGTGGGTTGGGGTCTGGTTGGGTGTTGAGTTTTTGGATGAATTTTTACAGAGTCTTAATGGAATTTTTGCAGGGAGGGCGATGGATGGTGATTGATTTTTTACAGATGGAAATGAATTGGATTAACAGATTTTTTGGTATAAGAAAAGTCATAGAATGTATGCAATATGTGACTCATTATGTACTGACTGCGGAGTGGACAAGTGCAGGTGGTTGGAATGCGTGGGATACAAGGTTTAATGGTGCTGATGGCGGGGACGAAATGTAAACTATTGTCTTGGAATGTGCGGGGCCTTAATAATGTGGTCAAAAGGCGCAGGGTCCTCTCCATGATTAATTCCTTGAAAATAGGGATCCTGTTTTTGCAAGAGACACACTTACTCACGGCAGAGGCCAAAGAATTTGCTAAAGGGTGGGGACCCCACCGTTATTTTGCTGAACATACTAGGGGCTCGCGTGGAGTGGGCATATTGCTACACAAGTCGCTTCCATTTAAGGTGCAGGAGACAGTGTTGGACCCTGGCGGCAGATATATTTACCTGAAACTTACGCTGCATGGGATCAAACTGCAGATCCTGAATGTGTATGGGCCCAATACCGACTGCCCTCTCTTTTATGAAGAATTGTTGGCGCTTTTTGATGTGGCATGGGGGGGTCACTGGCTTATTGGGGGGGATTGGAATCTCACCCTCTCCCGACACTTGGATAGGTCCAGAGACATATCGGGTAGGCTATCCAAGGCTGCAGGTGTAATCTTACAGTGGATGAATGATTTCTCAATGAAAGATGCCTGGCGTTTTTTGCATGGGGCAGAGAGGGGCTATTCATATTACTCAACAGTCCATGATAGTCACTCCAGAATTGATTTCTTTTTGATATCGGATACTCTAATGGGAAAGGTTGAGGAGAGTGCTATTGGAGCCCGTCCCTTTTCGGACCACAGTTATGTCACACTGACTCTAGACTTCCCTGCGCATTGTGAGACTGCTCCCCGCTGGGTCTTTAAGGCTAGTGCGCTGCGCGATGAAGCTTTCGAGGGAGACCTCAGGAGGGCTATTGTGGAATTCCTAGAGATTAACAGACCGGAACATACCAATGCAGTAAATACTTGGTGTACATTGAAGGTCTACGTCCGAGGAATCTGCATGTCCCTAGAAAATAGTGTACTAAAAAGTATTCGTAAAGACATTGTAACACTCAGGGCTGATCTGGAAGACTTAGAAAAGGGACGGGCAGTACAGCCAGCAAACACCATCAATGCAGACATTAAAAATAAAGTTATGCTATTGGAGGAGGCTCTGGATAGGGAGCACATGTATCTCTCCTGGCCAAGTAAGGTGGCGGCGTATGTTCAGGGGGAGAGGCCGAGTGGGGTGTTGGCAAGGTTGGCGCAGAATGAAAGGGGTAAGAGTGAGATAGTTATGATTGTGGACTCCAATGGGGACCAACTGATAGCGGATGGTGATATTCGCACCAGACTTTTTGAATATTTCCGAGATTTTTATACTGTACACGAACATAATGCACACGCTACACCTCAGGGGTACCTGGCAGATTTATTGCTCTCGCGGCTCGGCCAAGAGGCCGTTGTCGAGCTTGAGAAGGACATAGATGAATTTGAAATACGTGAAGCGGTTAAAAACTGCCCCATGGGTAAAGCGCCGGGCCCGGACGGCCTTACTAATGCCTTTTATAGTTGGTACATAGATTTGTTGGCTCCATTGCTGTTGGCTGCTCTGCGAGAGCTGGTGGCGGCGGGCAGGGTTCCGCAAGAACTCACGGAGGCCACGATTGTTTTACTGTTAAAACCCAATAAAGATTCGACGTTAGTTACCTCCTACCGCCCCTTATCCTTGATTAATCAGGACATGAAGATCCTAGCGAAATTACTTGCTCTCCGTCTGCAAGCCCAGTTACCATTGTTGGTATCTAATGATCAAAATGGCTTTATGCGGGGTAGATCTACGTCAGACAACTTAAGACGATTAGCCACGATAATGCAGCAGACAGACAAAACTTCCCACAACGCTATTGTGTCCTTCGATGCGGCCAAGGCATTCGACTCTATCTCCTGGCAATACATGTTTAAGGTGCTATCGGAAGTAGGGCTGGGGCCGAGATTCTGTGGGATGGTTAGATTACTATATGACGCTCCGTCGGCGCGTATTCTGGTCAATGGAGTACTGACTGGTAGGTTACCAATCGAGAGAGGAACCAGACAGGGGTGTCCCTTGTCCCCCCTACTTTTTATCCTGGCGATCGAACCTCTGGCTATACGCCTCCGAGAGGGTCTACATGGTGAAGGCATTGTAGTGGGAGACTGTCACTCCCTAGTTTCATTATACGCTGATGACCTTTTGGTATACTTAAGGGATCCTCGGGTGAGTCTGGAGCGAGTGCTAGAGATTATTGGGCAGTTTGGCGATGTGACAGGCATATTAATGAACTGGGAGAAGTCCCTGGTGTATCCGCTTGCTAGGAATGTGGAAGACTCTCTCCAGGGCACACTTCTGAGTTACGCCCCTCACGGGTTCAGATATCTTGGCATGTATATCACCATGGACAAGGCGCGCTATTTCAAAGAAAATCTAGAGGGGTTGTTTGATTACTTTAAGCCAAAAATCGAATGCTGGCTCCGGTTACCTTTGACGTTGGCAGGAAGAGTGGCGCTATTGAAAATGATTATACTGCCCAGATTCCTTTATGTTTTCGCTAATTATTTCTTGCCACTTGCTTCTTCCTTTTTTAAGCGGTGCGATAAATTGTGTCGCTCACTACTGTGGGGGAATAAACAGGCCAGGCTCTCATATCAGATGCTTACCCGGCCATACGACCTCGGGGGGTTGGCGGCACCTTGCTTCCGGTTATACTATGAAGCTGCACAACTTAGGTACTTAGCTCCCCTTCTGAACCAAACGGCGCCCCCACGCTGGATGGATCTGGACAAAGCAGTGGCGAGTCCTGTGGATATAGCTACTCTGATCAATGTGCCGCATCTCCGTGACAAAGTGCCCTGCTTCCCCCTTAGGGTAGAGGTGGGGATACTGGCCAAACGTTGTGTCCGGGAGGGGGACCGGTACCCATTCCTGTCTTTGACCCCGCTGCGTCATTCTCTCTTCTCTACTCTATCTCATTTAAGGACAGTGTTGGTGGAATGGGAAGGTGCGGGGCTCGGGATGGTTGGTGATTTATTTGTATTGGATAGACTAAAACCCAAGAACCAACTGATGGCTCTCCTTGGCAGAAATTTAAGATCGGCATTTGGGGTCCACCAGCTTTACTCCCTGTTTCGACAATACTGGAATGCCCAATTTGCCAAACCCAAAGAATCCCCCACTCTTAGTTTGCTTCACAAAGTTATGGATTGGAATAAACTTATAACACACTTGTATGATGGCCTCCTGAGGCTTGAGCATGAAAAACCGATTGCGGCCAAAACAGGTTGGGAAGATGACTTGGGTAGGCAGATGACGGAGGAGGAGTGGCAGGCTGCTTGCAGGCATGTTGGTGAGGTAGGGATCTCTGCACGCTACAGGTTAATTCAATACAAGTACCTCACCCGCTATTACATGACTCCTATGCGCATTAGTAAATTTGTACAAGATTTTGACGCCTCCTGTCCCCGCTGCCATTCCCCGGAAGCAGGCCTCTTGCACTTGATCTGGGAGTGCCCTTCGATAGTTGTTTATTGGGACGCTGTGTTTGCAGAGCTGGGGAGGATCTTGGACTTCACAGTCCCGCGCTCCATTGAAGTGGCGTTTCTGGGTGGTAAAACTGGGTTGTCAGGCCTGGCTAGAAGATTTGTATCTATGGCACTGTTACTGGCAAAAAGAGAGATTGCTCGATTATGGATGAGACCCACTCCCCCTACCCTGGATTGCTGGATTAGAGCTCTTCTGTATACTCATGATCTTGAATCCAGATTTATTGAACACTTACCAAGGGCAAATAGGCCCGCCGACATCTGGCAGTGGTTTGTCGACCATTTACTCAGGGAGGCATCTCCTCCGGACACTCCACCGGCGAGTCACTAGTAATAGACATAGCCTGCTGTTGACCAAAGGCATTGAAAGCTGTATGTGTTATACTTGCTGCGATGATACTGGAGCATTCTCATCCAGCTGCTATATGAATGGGATACATGCTGGATGCCTGTGAGGATGTTAGAGGTGAAGTGAATGCTCTGATTGATATGTATGAATTTATTGTATATATATTTGATACAGATGGAATGAACGATCTGATTGATCTGATTGGATTTATTGTGTATATATCAACTGTTTGATTCATTATTTTATCTGTAATGAGTTTTTTCCTTATATGACTAACAGCCTCATTTAGAGTGAGGCGCAAAATAAACAATCCACAAAAGTGGAAAAACCGCCAGTGCAAAATCCGCACCGCCCACAGAGCTGTGAAACCGGCCATCTAGACCTGCACAGCAAGGTGGAAAAACCGCCGTCTGATTTTACACTGCTCCGCCTGCGTAAACCTGCAAAGGTGGAGAATAAGCCTTACAACCGTCAGCGTAACAGCCTGGGGAAATACCGCTCATCTAGAACACACTGACGGTGAATTCACAGCTGCAGATAAAAGCAGCAAACAACCGCCATCAAATGTGCGGCGGAAACCCAGCACCAGGATCCGAGGAGTCGGATGCACGGAAGGAAGAAACATGGCGGCAGCTGCTGCCTACATGTTGCATGTGGCCATTTCTAGGCGACAGCGGGTGCAGCAGCAACCCCCAGCCCAAGGGTAAGGCCAGATGTAACAAGGCTGCACAACAGTGTCAGCCCGTCCATGTGTGTGTGTGTGGGGCTCCACCTCCCCCTCCCCCCATAGATTTGATCTCCAAACAGCTGACTTGAAAGTCAATAGGGAATTGTCAAAGGTGGTGCAAGGCCAGCGCAATGGTGCATCGGGACAACTGCAAATTGAGCTGCATGGGTGAAGGCACGCATTCACACTCACTCACCTGCCGGCCCACAGTAAAGCATCATGTGTCCCAAACTGATGGGCAGAATATAACTTGCACACAAACAAGCTGCATCTTACCAACACTCTCCTCCTTCTGTTCCCAGACTCCTCCTCCATAACAGCTTCATTGCCTACACTCCTCAGCAGTGACTTTTGTTTAGAAAAACTATTATCTTTCCTCTACAGAATGCACACATCTGTAATGCTAGTCTGGCACAGACCACAAAGAGTACATTTACAGTCAGTTCCACATTTACCCTTATGCAGGGGCGTAATAGAAAATGCAGTGCCAAATTACAGTGCCTGATCCACAAAACATTAACACCATGTAAGTGCCATTGAAGTCCATTGGAAAGCAATACTACAGAGTGGGTGTGAATCACTGGTGGTGTAATGTACAGTGCATGGGCGTCCACAGGGGGGGGCAAAGGGGGCAGCTGCCCCCCCTGTCTCCCAGGGTCTGAGGATGGGCTAAACTGACCTTGGGCACATTCTTTTAATGTGCATTGTTCTCCCTATAGCTAAATCGCTTATAGTAAATATAATTACACAGCTGGCAACCGGAGAAGAGATTATAATTAATTAATTTTGTTGTTTAATTATATGTTTAATACATTTTTAATACAAAAAAACAATCCATTGAGAATACAATGATATACACAATTGTGACACACAATCCATTTCTTAAAAAAGATCATAAACTATTATAATTCATTCATTAACAGTTACCCCACCCCAAGCCCACCCACGGCGCCAACCCACTCACATTGCCAAAATACGTTCCCATATCATGCTGTCCAGCCATATCATACCCATGCAATATTCTGCACACAGCAGCCACCCTGCTAATACAGCATCCACATTCATCTCACTTCCTACCAAGACCCACTACTCCACCTCAGCAGCAGCATGTATTCCTGTATGATTGATTGCAAATAAGTAATTTTCATAGGGAGCCCAGATGTCAATAGGTATCTTCCGCCTCCTCATGAACTGCACCGCCAGAGCCTCCCGTTCACTACAGAAGGTCATGTCCCGCATCCATGCTTTGACTGATGGTGTCTTGCCCCTCATCCATGTCAATGCTATGAGCCTTTTGGCAAGCGTAATGGCAAGATGCACCCATCTGTACAATCATGCACTCATCTTAGGTAAGCGCCCCAAAAACACCATCTCAATGTCGTTTTCCACTCGCACCCCACACACCTCGCTTAATAAATGCGTCACCCTGTTCCAGAATAATTGGAGCCTGAAACAGCCCCATGCCATATGCACGAAGCCTACATTTGCCACTCTACAACCCGGGCACAGCACTTCACCCTCATCCGTCATGTGTCTCAGTTTATAGGGAGTGACATAGGCCTGCGTGAGGAATTTGTAATGGATCAGCCTATGCCTCATGTCCATCGAGACCGTCCGTGTCAGCTCACAAACACTATACCAAAGCACATCATCGATCTCACCACCCAGCTCATTCTCCCACCGCCTCCGCAGGCTGTTGTCTTTGCCATGCCTAAGGGTGCCCAGCATGGAGTATATTCTGGCTATCTGATGCCCTTCTGCAATCGTGGTCAGCATATGCGTAAGTAATGGTATTTCTTTGGGTTCCATGGGGCTCTCACTCCACATTGTATTGATAAAATGCAGTATCCTGAGAAGCATCATACAGTCCTCCAACCCACCTCCAGCCTGGCCTATAACATCTTTACTGTTTCTCAGCTTGCCATCCTCAAACAAATCCTATATCTCAACCAAGCCCCACTCCTCCCACTACGCCCATCTGACACATCTGACATTCTCACAGACACCACTCAAAAACCACAGTGGTATATAAGGGCTATAAGGCACAGTCTGATCCATCCATCTCACCACCCTCCTCCATAGCATTAAGCTGGTGTGCACTGGACCTTTCTTATTTGACACCTTAATCTTGGAATTACAAAGTAGGTGGCCTGCCTCCACGTCTCCAAACCAATGCTCCTCAGCTAGCACATGTGGTTCCCTAGGGATCGGCACCAGGCACTGCTGAACATGTACAATCTGAAAGATCATATTGTTTAACAGGTCGAAGTTGACGTTTGTGTGTCATTACTTAACGTGCATGCACTGTTTTGGTAATTTCATTTCATTATTCTACTTGTAAAATGCACAGCTTGGCCCCATTTAAAATCATTTATCCAAACTTTTCATTGGGTAAAAAATGTGCTCGCTCGCTGAACTGTTTTGCACATTGTAGGTTTAGTTATTGCATCTGAAACTTTTGCCCCCCCCGCCCTAGAAAATAATCCTGCAGACGCCCATGGTACAGTGAATTGTGTCCATAACCTGTAAAAAATATAAAAATGTGTCAATGTGAAATGACTTACACACCCCACCCCTGCCTTGATAGTGATTTTGTGAATCACTTGCCACTGATGCACCCTCCTCATTGACGCCCATCCAGTTTGACAAGTTACAACCAACCACTCCATCACAAATTTAACCATCTGACACCAAAACAGCCAACTAGAAGTAAACAGTCTCACCGTGTGAACGAGTCCCAGGGGCAGGAGCCCTCTCAAATTGACACTTTCTGTGTTGGCCCCCCAGGTTCGGGCTCACTGAGACCCAACAATATTCATAGCACACAAGTGCAACTTAACCTATTGGTTAAAATTCACCGGCCATCGCTATTTGGGGTGGGGGGGGGAGAAGGGGGTGTGGACTCAGATTTAAGATTAATTAATGTAAACTCCAGTCAGAGCAATTTGGACAAGGAGCTCAACTCCTGCACAGTGCAAACTGTGCGATAAATCCGTCACTACAATCACCAGCCCCCATCGTTAGCAAAGATTTTAAAATACTCAGCTGATGTAGTTGGCCAATCCTGTAGACATAATGGTGCAGGAGCAGGTTGCTGTATGCAGGGTAATGTGTCTCATGGAAAATCAAAAGGACAGAATTCAAGTGAAATGGTCACAGGAACAGTTGAAGGTGTCACAGAGTTGAGTGGCATTGAGGTGCATAGTGCCAAAGGAGCATGTCTACCCAATGTCCACTGATTCCTGCCATTTCCTGCAGTTCACATGAAATACCAACAGGATACTGCAGTGCAAAGAGCACGTGGACCAGAGTACCAAGGGGGGGTGTGTGTGTGTGTTATGTGAAAGAGGAGGCTCCGACTCACCTGTAAAGCGGAGGCTGAGCTACATGTTGTTGGTGCAAGGGAATGATGACCTGCTGGGGGTGTATTGCTCAACAGTGGTTGTGAGGTACGGAGGTGCAGTACCGAATAAACTCTGCCGAGTGATTGAAACTGTACTGAAGTCAATGCACATTTTGATAGCCAGACCTGGTTTTCCTAGGTTCTGGTTATGTGGTCTCACCTGCCCATGCCCATGCCAAAGTCTACTCTGAGTGAATAATTAATAATTGTCGGTAGCTATCTGACATCATTGGGAACTGCCAACCAGGAGGATGTAGCAAATATCTAGTTTGGCCCCCAATCAGTGCACCTGTGGTGGAAGTGCAGGAGGGCTTGGAAAGGTAGAGGCAGTCAGCTTATGTACTTACAATTTAGCCAGTAACCGGAAGTGGATGCTATGAGCTGTCCATTGTAGCTGCCAAGAGCCATATGTCCAACACAGACATCATGTAAAGGTAAAGGTCGGTGCTCATATAGCGCTACAAGGCCGCAGCCATCTAAGCGCTGATAACAACAGTGACATCATTACCCCAAAGCATGTTCCTGGAGTGGCACTCCATTTATTGACCTCTGAAGTATGAAGGGCAGAG
>JASANK010631388.1:0-10606 GCA_031753695.1 Desmognathus marmoratus | reverse complement strand
ATAAACACCTGTGAGTGGCGTTTAGCGGAGCGTTGCAAGCGGGAGTGAAGCGTGAGTGTTCTGTACCTGTCTTTGGCTTATAAGAGGCACATCTTGCACACGTCTGTGCTTCCTTATTTTGCATTTCAAATCGACTGAACTGTGTCTTTCAATTGGGTAGCGCCTCAAGCGCTCCCGACAGGGTCATCTGGCGATCCTGCCTTGTGGTCGCTGACTACAAGGACCAGAAAACATCACTGCTGCTGACTCCGCCCCCTCCTCGCTCCTCCGCCTTCCATCTCACTGCCCTCAATATAAACACCTGTGAGTGGCGTTTAGCGGAGCGTTGCAAGCGGGAGTGAAGCGTGAGTGTTCTGTACCTGTCTTTGGCCGTCTTCGGCCGGCGGAGACGCGGCTCTTGATAAGCTGAAACCGTCAAACTATTACGGTAAGCCACTCTGTTTATTAAGCCTGATAACAACTCATTATGGTACAGACAAGGCAAAGAAAACAATTAAAAGCCAACTTGAGGAAAAATAGCCGCTCTTTATTACCCCCTCCACCTCTCCACTCTGGCGAACTGAACTGTAGTACCCCCCGCCAAACAACACTTCCAAATCTCTTTACCACAATGACAGTACGTAATAACTTAATTGATGAAGGTGTCGACACCTCCCTCAATCAAGTCATACTGACTACAGCAGAAAAAGAACACCACCCTGCACCAATGGCTAATGGCTCACTGCCAACTAAGAGTCAGAAAGAAATAATCAGCTCTACTTCAGAGCCCCAGCCTAACACACAGGCAGAAGCAATTAATCACTACCCTGACAGCCAAGTTAATAAATCCCACCCTATATGTCCTCTTGAGACTCACACTCTCGCTGATAAATCATACTGTCCCTCTGTGGTGGATCTCTCGGTTAGCTCCAATGAGGGACTACTGGGGACCTTATCAGACGATGAAGAAATACCCTGTGGCCAGACTGACGAACCTACTGGTGACACCTGTGGCACACCAACTCCACGTGATGAACAAACACGCTGGAAAGAACAACTAATAGTCATTGAAAAAATGGCACAAACACTTACTCGTATTACCAATATAATGGGCACACAAAAGCAATCCATAGATGGAATATATTCCAAACTGGCCGATTTCCAAACACAAACAAACAAAAACTTAGCCATTAATAGATCTGCAATAGCCAATAATACAAAACAATTGGAATCCATCGCGACAAACACCATACAAATTAAAGAAACACAGAATTGCAATAAAGCTCTTACATTACAATCTCTAAAAGAAACCCAGAGGCTTCAGAATGCTCTGAACTTGATAGACAAAAAACTGGCCTCTTTGTCAAATTCGAACACTACTGACCACACTGAAGCCGCACCGAAAAAATCTAATAAACTTCAAGTCAAAATCGTGGATCTACCTTCCACCTCACACGATTTTTTAGGTTCTACTGAACTAAATGGAGAACTGTATGATAAGGGGGAAGATAAAGAAAACGACTTCCACTCATCTATATTTGAAAATATTCCTGACGACGAATTAAATCCACTGGCAGCTAGCTTCCATACTGCTTCTGAAAATGATCGAGAGGGTGCTCTTGCTAAAAATCTGGAAAAAGTTGTAAATAAAGCAATAACAACTCCTGCTCAGACATGCTTGATGTCACTCAACTTTAGACCACTCTTTGCTCAAGAGGATGGATATACACATAGGTCTTTTAACATCCCAGCCTTTTTAGCACTCTGTGAACTGTCTTACGACCTAAGATCTATCCAACGTCACGACATTGCTCAAGTAAAATATATCCAACTCTCGGAGGAGATTATTATAACAAGAATCTTCTTCAAAAGCCAAAAGCTGCGCTCTGTGGTATTTGAAAACATTCCTTTTTTTCTTTCAAAAGGATATGATGTGGGAGAAAATCGTCACTACACTAGTCCTTCAAAAAACAGAGATACATCTCGAATGCCAATTAACATCAATCACCAGACTAAGGGGAAAAGGCATAGGAACTTTTCAACAGAAAGTACGTCAGAGAACAAACGTGTAAAATCTCAATCGCTTCCTACCTCACATGTCTTGCCTCACGCCATTTATCGTTCAGGAGAACAGCCACACATGGACATTTATGACCAAAATCACGCAGACATCGAGCCCTCATGTAACTCTCAATCTTTAGCCTAACTGTGGTGCAAACAAACCTCCTAGTTGGAGGTTCATGGAACTGTGCTGGCATCTTGAAAGAAGAAAACCTGACGGCTATCACCACACGGAATGATCTGGACTTTCTATTCTTACAGGAGACCTGGACTTCAACTGAAATTGCAATTACCGACTATAGTGTCATTTCCCAACACGCTTTTAAAACCACAAGAGGGCACCACTCGGGGGGAGTGGCCATACTGTTACACAATAGAAATAACTGGTCAGTGAGTAAAGTTTGGCCTGATACCCCCGGACTTTTATGCGTTAATGCTTCTCTTTTATCCCCCTGTATTAAAATGGATTTTATTTTTATTAACTGGTACTGTTTCCCTAAATACCTAACTACATCGGCTTATGTCAGATATTTCTCCACAGTCTTTTCATTACTTAGCGAGTTAATCCTTACTTATTCTAATCATGTATTTCTTTTTGCCGGCGATTTTAATTTACATTTGTATAATCCAACATTACTGAATCATTGGTCCACACAACATACCTCTATACCTGATTGTATATTTCCTGCAGAGGCTTTATTACATCAACCTTCCAAGATGGAAATGTCACTTATAGAACACACGACATCACTGAGCCTTTGTGCTGTTAATGGTCGTCTGGGACCTTGTTCAGTGATGGATTTTACATTCAAGCGCGGAAATAGCAAATCGCTGATTGATTTTCTCTTTGTGAGAACTAACCAGTTTGAATATATTAGCTCTCTGACTAATATGTGGATAGGAAATAGCGACCACTGTCTTCTTAAATTTGAAATAGCCCTACCTGACAAACTCCTTAGACAAGCGTACACTAAACTTGAGGCACCTATTCTCATTAAGCCATCAAGGAACAAAATTCTGTGGGGCAAATGCACAAATCAGATAATTTCTCTGGCTTTAAACACTTTTCTTGAGCAGGAACACTGCTTATTAGAATATGATGCTGTAACTTTATATGAGAAGGCAGTCATAATCGCCTTGACAACTATATCAAAGGAAGTTTCAACCTCCCCAAAAACTCAAATGGATCAACCAGTCACCAATCACTGGTTTGATAAAGAATGTAAAAAAATAAGGCGCAAATATTGGAATAAGATTCGATCTTTAAAAAGGTCACCTGAAATTAATTCTTCCATAATTAAACAAGAAGAGAGAAATTATAGATTCTTCCTGAAATCAAAAAAAACTAACTACAATAATGGGATTAATGAAAGATTAAGTCAGTTCCTACTTGTCCAAGACACAAAAAATTTTTGGATTATGGTCAATTCTCTTGCTTTCCCTGGCAATATAAAACCACCTGACACATATATCCCAGAATTACTATGGATTAGACACATTAATTCCATTTACGTGGACCCTCTTAAACCCACAACCCTCCAATTAGATCAGGAAATAGTAAAAAGATCTTTATCTGTACAGACAGTCTTTGATATTATTTCACATTTGAACCCCTCGAGGGCTTGTGGACCGGAGGGTCTTCCACCATACTGTATGAAATTAAATCCTGAGGAATGGGCTTTCTTGCTATTCCCCATTATAAACATCTCACATCTACCCTGGAAACTACCGGACAGCTGGACTGGTTCACTCTTGATACCAATCCACAAAAAAGGGCCAAAAAACGACCCGGGAAACTATAGGCTCTTGGCTATGTTGGATCCGGGAGGTAAGGTCCTTGCGCGATCACTGCTGGACGAACTTGAGTCATTTATTATTAAGTTCGACCTATTAAATAAAACACAAGCAGGTTTTCGGCCCAACTGTTCTACCTTGGATCACTGCAGCACACTCGCCCTTGTTATCGACAAATATGCTAAAAACAGGCGAAATACAGTATACTCATGCTTCATTGATTACACCAAGGCTTTTGACCTCATTCCAAGGCAAACATTATGGAATAAATTACTAAAAATGAATATTCCCCAATCATTAGTTGCAATGATTGTTAAACTCTATTCAAATACTTGGGTCAAATTACGTTGGGGCGGACAAGGCGAGCTCACCCGCAAAATTGACACTGATCGCGGCTTAAAGCAAGGCTGCATTTTAGCGCCTTGCCTCTTTAATTTATTTCTAGCTGACCTCGAACCTACTCTGGCTCAGGCTGATGGCTTAGCCCCACGCTTGGGAGGAACTAGCTTTAATAGCTTAAGTTATGCGGATGATGCCGTCCTTTTAGACCTCACAGCCTGGGGACTTGCCAACAAGCTAACCGCACTTGAACTTTACTCTCAAAAAAATGGTATGGAGATTAATTTGACAAAAACTAAAATCGTTTGCTTTTCAAATCAGCGTGACACCTTGAATTATGTTTGGAAAATCTCCTCCGGCCAGATAGAAAGGGTAGATAGTTTTACCTATCTCGGTCTTACCTTTACTAACAGGGGAAAATGGGACCTTCAATTAAAAAATGTCAAAATCAAACATAATTTGATATCTAACTCATTAAATAAACTATTCGCTGTGGGTCACATCAATAAGATCAACACCCTGAAACAGATTTATAGCAGCAAATATCTGGGTAGTATCCTGTACGGCGCAGAGATTTGGGCGGGGGACTTTGCAACTGAAATCAACACTCTAGCAGGTTCTTTCTGGAAGAGCATGTTGGCTCTACCGGCAACCACTGTTACAGCACCAATAATGCTCGACCTTGATATATATGCTGCTGAGGATGAGATCGCTAGAAAACTCTATTTATACGCTTATAAAAACTGGCAGAAAGATCCCACTATTTCATTAGTCTCCTCTTGTTTTCATGAAGCCCTAAAATATCCGGCAATTTATTCAATAATCAAACGTCTGTTTGCCGTCACGAATTGTTATAAACTGCCACGTTTCTGGGAAGAATCACAAGCCCACCTTCCGGTATCCAAGAAAGATATAACAGCCCGTATCTCTACTGCTGCCTGCTCACGATTTCATACTTACATTCAGGATAAAACTACAATGTCTCTATTCATAACGGTAAAAACGCACAAGCAATTTTTCCCTCTATTTCAGTTGGAACTACCCCGTCAAGTACTTAGGATCCTGTTGAAACTTAGATACGGTCAACTTCCATGTAATTATTTTTTGCTGGCACGTAAGAACATACCTAGGGAATCCAGATTTTGTATTAATTGTCCTACATTAGTGGATGATATCCCACATCTGTTTAATTGCACAGCATTAAAAGACCTCAGTAACACCTGGCTTGCTAAATACAAAGAGGGCAATAATATTAACGTACAAATGCTCCTCAACGAACAGGACCGGGGAGATAATATACGTATTTTCTTGTTTTTAAAACAATTATTTGCACGAAGACAAGTTTTGATATAATTTTGTCTAGTATATTTAATAAGCTGAAGAGCCTATCTGTATGTCAGGTGACTAACTGTACTTTTGGTTTATATTCTGTCTGTGTTTTATTCTCTTGACTTATTTATTATCAAAATGTGCTTTTAGTTAACGTTTCTCTCAATCTGTATGACTGTAACAATGTCTAATAAAGAAAATATTTCTAAGGGCAAATACACTTTTTGCAAAAATATAAATTTTTACCATACCATCAAAATCCTCCACGCATAAAATACTCCTGAAATTTACACACTTATCCTCAGTGAAGTACACGAGCCAACGATCTCTTAGTGAATCATACGCAGGACAATTAACAAATACATGTTCTAAATCATCAGTTTGATCCTGACAGTAAGGGCAATTACGGTATTCTTCTGGAATTTTCAGCCGAGCATCTGTATAAAACTTGACCGGCAGTATGCCGTATCTCAATTTTAGCATAAATCTTAAAATTTTCCAGTTAGTGCAATTGAATAGAAAATTCTCTTTACCTTTCTTAGTTTTTACCATATTGTACCATTTTAGTGTTTTCATGCTTTTACATTTATCACTCATAAAATTGTAATCAATAATTGCAACCTGGGCTTTCACAACATTTTTAGATGGGGAATTACCAATTGTGGAGTTATTAAATAACGCAAGGTTATATGTGGAGTTCAATTCCCTAATTCGTTCAAGATACTCATAGTGAAAATCACTGGCAAGAATGTCGAGCAAGCAAGTTTGCACCAATGATTCGGCCTTTATTTGGCTCATATTCTTCAGAAAGAAATTAATCATAGCTGCTGCGGACGAGGCTCTTGCTGTAACCAGATCCAGATCTATTAGTAGTGGGAAAATGCATGTTGAGGAGGGAAGACCAAAGGTCTTTTTCCAAAATATTGCTTCCCATTTATCTAATATATCCAGTTTTCCCGAGCCCCAGATCTCAATACCGTACAATAGCGTGCTTTTCCACTTAGAGTGGTAAAGCGAAACTAGCGAACGTATCTCCAGAAGGCCCTTGTTTTTTAAGTTTAGCATAGCATTTAAGATTAGGTTGTGTTTAGGCAGAAGTGAGTTAATGTGAGGAGTCCAACTTAAATTCTGAGCAAAGGTAAGCCCCAGGTATTTAAATTCTTCTTTCCTTTCCACAACCCCATCTTTTAGATTCCACTTGTAAGCTGGGGGAGCGGATTTCCCAAAGGCAACTATCTTTGTCTTGGATCGGTTTATAATAATACTATTCCTTTCGCAGTACACTTCTAGAGCACTTAGACGATTCTGCAGTCCATCTGGTGTTAGATCTACGATTGCAGTGTCATCTGCGAAGGAGAGCGATGAAATAGTTAGACCACCCATCTTAGGCGCTATCCCCTTTGCCCCGGCAATAAATTGATCCATATCCGATAGAAAAATATTAAAGAGGCAGGGTGCTAACACACAACCTTGCTTTAGGCCGTCCTCTGTAGGAATTTTCTCTGATAATTCACCATTTTTACCCCATCTCACCCTAATCCATGTATCACTGTAAAGTTTGGATATCATTTTCACTAAGTTACTAGGGCAACCAAGTGATAGCATCTTATTCCACAGGCGTTGACGGGGTACATAGTCAAAGGCATGGGAGAAATCCACGAAAGCTGTGTACAGATGGTATTTTTTCCCTTTAACATATTTATTCATCAAGAGGGCAAGGGTCAAACAGTGATCTAATGTGCTATAACCCTCTCTAAACCCAGCTTGGGAGTAATGTAAGATGTTATTACTTCTTATCCAGTTATTAAGTTCCCCCAGCAAATGTTTGGCTAAAACTTTCCCCCCAGGATCAAGAAGCGCCAATAATCTGAAGTTATTTGGGTCTTGTCTTTTGCCCTTCTTATGCAGGGGGAATAAGATGGATCCTCTCCATGCCTCAGGGATTGTAAAGTATGACAATGAGTGGTTCAAAATAGGTGTATAGATGTTGCACCAATTTTCGGAGCAATATAGCAAGCATTTTGGGGGAAGGCCTTCCGGCCCTGCTGCTCGAGAGCCATTAAGGCTACAGATTAATTTGTAAGTAGCCTGAAATGTGATAAGGGGAGAGAAGTCCTCGGCCTCGTATGGGACTGCCGCCTCTATAGTTCTGGTTTTGTATAGTGACGATATATATGAGTACCATGTTGCAGCATCAATCAAGGCATCAGGCGGACGACTAGTCCTTGGGAAAGCTAGTTCGGTAATTAGTTGCCAGAAAACTTTAGAGTCTTTGGCGGCAAGTGCAGATGTAATGCCTTCTTTATATTTGGACCAATGCAAGGCCTTCTTATTTTTGATAAACTTTTTATACGACATATTAAGTTTTTTAATGGCAGAGTTGTCAGTTGTGCCCAGTTTTTTTAACATAGCTACTTGATTTAAATGTTTGCGTTTAGCCATTTTACATGATCTGTCAAACCAGCTATTCACCTTGGCTTGAGATTTATGCCAATCCATGGAGGTGAATGGTTTACGTGGGAGGTTATGACTGATGTAGCTGATTAAGTTGTTATATTGAGATTCCATGGTCATGTCACGAGATGCCGATAGCAACTCCATAGCTTTGGTGACCAAGTCCTCAATTACACATGTATCAATCATATTCCAGTTAATGCGTAGTTCCCCCTGCACGACATCTCCCACCCTTCTTTCCCTAGCACTCTCACTGCCTACAATTAGGGATAACGCATGGGTAGAGAGAAGACATGCATGGTCACTTACAGGCAACCACTTACAGCTTAAGTCTATCAGGTGAGTATGTTGATCTATTCGTTGTATCACAAAGTCAATATGTGAGAGGAGGGCACCTCTTCTGAAGGTTAATGGGAACACCGATTCGGGGCCATATCTCCCATTTGCTATCATTAGGTTGGATGAAATTAACAATGAAGCACACAGCCTTTCCGACTGAGTTAGCTTGGTATTTTTATTACTAGGGGACACCACAGGGACAGGCAGGTCATCAAAGGTGTCCTCCCAGAGCTCATTCGCATGGGCGCTGGTTAGATGTAAATTGAGATCCCCACTACAGAAAACATAATCATTTGGATATTTGAGAAATAGATCATTCAGAAATTCAAATACTTTGTTCAAAAATTCCATATAGCTATTATTGGATATATACCTGGGGCGAAAATATAAGTTAATAAGTAGTGCATGTTCAAAGACCTCTTGTTTGGTCAGCATGCATCTAATACATAAAACTCCCGGGAGATCCGCCCAAATGGTGATAGGAGTCCACCCCAAGGAGATCGACATGAGTGTGGCTAGCCCCCCTGAGTTGTGTCCCATGGTGGAAGGTGTGGCAAATTGTGCGAAGGAATGGTAGCCATCCATCTCGATAGCATTCATTGACCAAGTTTCCTGTACAAATATAATGTCAGCCTCATTTATTGTTATCATTGCCTCATTGTTAGTTAAAGATTTCGTGCCCGCACAATTCCAACTCATATGTTTAACCAATTTAATAGATAGTGGTGCATTACAATTTGTGTCAGTCAGGCTACTATCAGGGTGAGCAATTGCTGTCCAGCCGGACTTCGTCTAAAACATCTTCCTTGCAATACCAATTGATAGAGGAGTTCACATTCTCAGCAGGCGGGTAGGAGATTCGCACAACACATTTCTTTTTTGCTTCCGTTTGTGGGTACCGGGGAGCAGATGGTGATCTACGTTTCCGAGAATTTGAAGGGCTTATGTCAGTCAATACATTCGCCTTATTCAAACTTGCAGTGCTCCTAGGTCTGCATTTGTTTGTTTTACACAGCCCCACATCTATACCTTTGGCAATAAAAACATTGGTTCTTTCCTGTAACAAATTGAAGACCTCTATATCTGAGAAGGTCATCTTCGTGGTTACTCCCCCATCGCTGTCAGTAATATACTCAACAGATTTAATATCCTGTTTCACAATTAAACGTAGTGTCGGGTTAAACTTGCAGATTTCAAGGAAGGCTGGCACATTAAAGGAATGGGTGGTGTATCCGTCCTCCTCGGGGAATAATGGCTTGAATAATAGAATAGGAGGCATTTGTGTTTTATTAGTAGGAAGCTTTTTGGCACCCTGAAAAATAAAAGGGACTGTGTGCAAAGGGGCAATTTCTGACGTAAAATCAGCAGCGCATGGGTTCAAAACTGAGCATGTATTGGACGCCTCCTCTTGTACAGTGCTGAGATTAGAGTGGATCACCTGAGGTGCTACATCCATATTCATGGCAGCCTGTGTTTTCATATTAATAGGTGCATTATTTGCAGCTACCTTCTTTATGAAGGTTTGCGCCGAAGTGGAAGGTGCTGGAAATTCCTTTGCAATGTAGCCCATGCCGTTCGCGCACTGTGCCGAGCTTACGTATGATGAGCCCAAATTTATTAGCTTACTCTCAAGAGTACCCATAAGGGAAGTCAGTTTTTGTGTTTCCCTCAGGTTCTGAAGAATCACCTGCCTGTCATTTTTCTGATTTTTTACCAGTTCATTGATTTTATCGTCTAGTTTTTCTATTTGTTTCATGTTGGCAGCTTCAGCTTGTTTATTCTGTGCGAATTTTTTATTAACGTTAGTCTGATTGTCAGCGAGTTTTTCGTATATTACGTCTATCGCTTTTTTCTGCTGCTCCATTATGGTGGTCATGTGGGTCAACGCAGACGCCATTTTTTCAATGACAACAAGTTGGGCGCCCCATTGCGCCTCAGCCTCCGTTGCTTTATTGTCAGTTTCTTGTGGGGGGATTTCCATCCCTTCGTTCAGCACATCTTCCAACAATGAAACAGATAGATCTACTTGAGACGGGCAGGTAATATTGCATTGATTTTTGCCTGTATTTGTATCGTTTCCTGCCTCAGCCTGATTAGCATCTGTTTTATCTTCATCTGGTGGGACTCCCAATTGGGCGGAGGCTTCATAGGTGGTTAATTGGCTCTCCATATTACCGCTGGGAATGGGCTCAAAAATATCAAAGGCAGTATTGGCGCTATCCCTATCTTTCTCTGCCGCTACAGTATGCGCAAGTTCCAGATTTAGAGGAGACTTATTACTGGCAGTAGAGTTAAGAAAACCTGCAATTGA